>VZTX01000266.1:0-30613 GCA_013400915.1 Pardalotus punctatus | reverse complement strand
CCTGTGCAATGCAGGGAAAAAAAAATAAAAAAAAAAAAAAAAAAAAAGTCAAAAATTAGAAAGGAAGAAGAAAAAAAAATAGAAAATAAAACAAAGGCAGTGATAAGTAGATGCCTTCAACCAAAGCTTTGTATCTAATTATATCTGTCATTAAAACAAGCCCTCTGGCCTTTCATCCATCCGAGCTAACGGGTGAAGGAACGGCCAACACTGACACTGTGCTATTTTCCACTGCCTGAACTGGAGATCTTCCTTCAGCTACATTATTTGTTCGGGGCTGGAGGGACACATTGCTTTTCTTTGTGCAGTATGTGAACCTATAGGCCTATAGGTCAGTACAAATTATATCGTCTCAGCAGTAATACCCATAGCCTGGAGTGGGAGGAGACCACTAAACATCACCAGCCCAGCCCATGGGCATGGAGATGCTTTTGCCGAACATTTCACACTGTACTGGTTAAGCACAGAACACTCATGTCAGCCTAGGCAGGGTCCCTGCCTTGCCATGAGGTGCTCCCATCTCCTAGAGGTGGTTTTCAAGAAAGCCAAGGGCTTGTGTTCATTTTCCCAGCCAGAAAGGGTGCAAATCTGTGCTTGGTTTCCTTTCTGCTTCGAAGCCAGCAAGGCTCACTCTCCCCAGTTCTCCCCATTGCTCTTACTGGGAGGACTTAGCCAAATCTCATTACTGTACAAAAAAAGAACTTTCTATTTCCCAGAATGATTGGACCCCTTTTTGCTTTTCCAATAGGTAATTCAGCAATGTAGGAGGAAAGAAAGAGATTCCCAGGCAAGATTTTTCAAATTCCTCAAAAGGAATTTTTTAAGATTTCCCAAAGCTTCCTGCAGCTAATTCAGCACATGCTGCAAGGACCCTCCTGGTGTCCCTAGGACAAAGGGGAGCAGTTTTAAACTAAAAGAGGTGAGATTGAGGTTAGATATCAGGAAAAAATTCTTTACGGTGACAGTTGTGAGGCCCTGGCACAGGTTGTTCAGAGGAGCTGTGGATCCTCCATCCCTGGAAATGTCCAAGGCCATGCTGGACAGGGCTCAGAGCTACCTGGGATAGCGAGTGGCATCCCTGCCCATGGCAGGCGGTTGGAACAAAAGGTTGTTTAAGGTACCTTCCAACACAAACCATTCTATGATTTAAAGGATACTGTCCATGTCAAAAATCCAGGGTCTAGTCAAAGTTTGGAATGTCTTGAGCAGAGTGGGGGGGAAATTATGCAACCAGAGTGTGGTTGCAACCTCACAGCCTATCTCAGGATGCACCAGGTCTGCCCCAGCCTTGCCACTGTCTCCACCTGCTGTAGACAGATAACTTCTTTTGACTCAGTGTTTAAGCTGTGGACAGCAGAAATCAGGGAGAGAGGTGCCATATTCACATGGATATTTCGCAAAAAAAAAAAAAAAAAAAAAAAAAAAGCATTAAAGAAATATCTTCTGGTTCCTCCTCTGGTGCACTAGGGACCTCCAGCAGAACTGGGCAGCAGCCAGATGTGTATTGCATCCCCCTGCTTCCTCATGTACCCAGCCTTGGTTCTGCATCAAAATGCCTGCACATCTGAAGGAGCAGCTGGAATGAAGGACAACAGGAATCTTGGGGTTTAGCACCTTCCAGCAGCACAATTGGCAGGGTCTGACAACTCACTAGGGTCTCCTGCTTTTATCTTCATGGCTTTTTGTGCCCATAGGGACTGGTATTTCATTTGAAGCTTCCGAATCCTGTTGGTGCATTAAGATACCTCTTGTCAATTTAAGATAAAACCAGAGTAAGTTTCCTTCAGCATTTTAGAGAAAACCTTGAAAATCTGAACTTAAAATACAGAAAGAAGAAGAGTCATTAGGTTTGTTATTTACTAATTCTCATGATTTGGGGACTGAGAGTTGGGGGCAAAGAACACTGGAATGGCTGCAGTGCACACATTAAAAAGTACATCAGCCCTTTCCTGGCCATGCAATAGCTGGATTTGTGGAGAGAGAGCCCATTGTTCAAACAGAAAGCATTGCAAATACCTCACTAAATCCGAATGCAGCAGTGCAAGCCCTGCAGAGAGCAGGAGAATCTTCTCGTGTTTTTACAGTGGGAACAGAGAAATTACAGCCCTGACTAACCTGGAGGGCTGAGATGCATCCTATAGGTGTAAAGCTATATATTATATATTTCTGTGATGGGGGACAGAGCTGGCCATCCTTACACCTAACAGATCAATGCAAAAAGAAAGTTCTTGGCTACATTTTGGAGTTGCCCCTTTCTTTGAAAACTGAAGCTCCAGTGGGGACCCCATGGGAGCTGGTGCAGCTCAGAATATCAGATCTCTAAATTCAGAGCAGGGTTTGGTTCTCTGGATCTACCAATGGCCCCCTGCAGCATCCTGGGGCAAGTCTCAGCCTTTTCATCTCTCCTGAAACAGGATCCCAGGGGAGTGGCAAAGATAAATGGATATAACTGCTTGTGAGACACACCCATAGGAGACTGGTGCGGCCGGAGAAAAAAAGTGGGAATTGGCTCAAGTTGGGTATGTGTAGCTCCTCCATGTCCTCTGACTTACTCGTGCTTCATCATGATGGCCTTGCCCAGGGATGCAGGAATGGTGCATCAGGTCACTGCCAAACTCTCATCCAGGCTCAACAGTCCACCTCAGCCATGAAAGAGAAGGGAAGGCCAATGTTTTCTCCCTGAACAGAAGGGTGTGATGTTCAGTTTTGGGGGACCAGGGTGGTGGCTGTGGGGGGACTCGGTGCATGGTGCCAGGGGGCTGCCAGAGCCCATGGAAAGTGGTGCTGGCCCTGCCCTCCCTCCTGCGCCTCGTGGCTCACCGCACATGCCTGTCTCTGTTTCAGATGATCGGGCACGGTCATTTTTAGACACATCAGGCAGCACCAGCCACATACTTCAGCAAGGACGAGGGAGGTCCTCTGCGCCCTCCGTGAAGGAGCTGTCGGCTCTGTATCTCTCCCAGACAGCTGCTGCTGCTGACGCCAGCCCCACACAGCCGGTAAGGACCGGGTCCTTCCCCTCCCATCACCAGCGGCATCCCAGCAATGTCCCGCACCGGCAAGTGGCTGTGAGAGGGTGAGAGAGAATATGTCTGGTTTTGTAAATCTGGAGAAATGTAGCGTTTGGTTTCCCAAAAGTGGCCATTTCCCCCTTGTAATTTGCAAATGTTGCATAGATGTGCACAAACACATGTATATATCACATACTTATTAAATTCCCTCATGCACACTCACACCCCAAACACATACAAGCACGCCTACATCCACCAGCCTATACAGTTTACTCATAACGAGATTTCCTCTTTATTTGCATATTTATATTTACCTACATACATAGAGGAAATATTTAATACAGAGCAACATGTATGTCTCCATGCTATCCCCATCCCACACACACACATTTTTTTTTATATAGGTATATGTATGTCCATATACACTGCATTCAAGCATAGCTTTATGGTGCAAGCTCCCTGCTTTACTGTGTTTATATCACTTAGTCTGGGATCCAGGGATTTAAGCCCCCACTCCAGGCCAACCAATGGGCCACAGGATAATTCAGGTTATAAGGGTTATGAGGCATATTTTTCCCATTTCCCCAGTTCCACTGGTGATGCAGGAGTGACATGGGATGGGATTTCATATCTGGACCTTTCCTGCGGGGATGTTCATGTTCCCCCACACTCTCAACCTTTTATGGGATGCCTGTTCAGAGCTGCAGTGCCTCAAGTGTGTATCAGGGAGAGGTCCAAATGAAGCAGTCCCAGTTGAAAATAAATAAGTGGAACCTGCAACTGGAAAATTACAACTGGCCAGAAAAAAAAGAATTTTAAAAAAAAAATACAAAGCAATCAATTACACAATCCATAATGCAATGACAAATGTAGATCAGTTTTATTTTTTTAAATATTGAAGTATAAGGAAAAATATAGGCTAAATCAAACTTTGGAGAAATCAGTGCTAGTTTTGTTTTTCCCCTAATTAAAAAAAATACATTTGGGGTTTTGTTTATTGACTGAGATTTTAGGAAACATGTTTCCCATTAACCTGGCATAAAATTGTTTTCTCATCAGTACAAAACTGCCAGTAAACCAAAGGAGAAAACCACACCTGCATGGTTTTCAGGTCTCTGTAATTGATATACACATTACCACACATAAGTATATAAAAATATATATGCAGATATCATGTCTTCCGGTGCAGTTTCATGGCATTTCTCCTCATATCTTTTCCAGAGTACTGTGAAGGACAACTCCATTCACTCTCCTCACAGACAGAAAAAAAGCAAGGTAGGAAATGTTTAAGATAAGCACTGTTATCTAACCAAATATTTGTGGCCTGTGAGTGTGATCTAAATACCCACACAAGGCAGCCAGGAGCACTTTCATACTGAATATAGCTATCAGCTGCTCTGTTGCCCTTCCCCACATTCAGAAGTTCTTCACAGATTAAAAAAAAACAAAACAACAGACCCCTTATTTTAAAAAGTGCATTCCAAGTACGTTGGCTCATGTGATTTGCAATTTTTGCTTGCTGCAAAATATGCTGAATTTGGTGTTCTGAGTGTGGGTTTCTTTTACTAATGTTCAAAACTTATTTTTAGCCAGAACAATCTGTGTGTAACAGAGTGAAATAACACCGCACACCATTGCTTTGAGCAACAACTAATAATATTCCGGGCGTAACTCTGCAGACGTAACTGCACAGGCATGCCAAGGGTCAGCAGATCTGTTTACTGAAAGGAAAGCCACCAGGATTACAGTCTCTTTTAGACAATGATTAAAGGCTTCATCTACCTTCCCTGGGGATAAATGCCCAGGCAGTGCAGGTTGCAGGTATTCAGTTCAGTGTTTGGTGCTCAGGATGCACAAACTAAAGAGCAAAATTGCAGAAAGGGAGGCTCAAAGGGAGGCTGGACAACCGCAGTCCTCTCTGTTCACTTCTGTACCAACACTGCTGCAAATTTCAGATGAGCTCAGTCTGACTGATTATAAAGAGGTCTTACTTTCCTGGCCCCCAGCCAGAGGTGTTACCCCAAGCTCTGGTCCCTCAGCCTTGCTTTTCCTCCTGAGGCAGAGCAGATTTTGGCCTGTGGATTCCAGCAGTTTGCAAACTTTAGTTAGCCTCGTGCCTGTACAAGTCTGCAAGTCAGAAGAGCTTTATTTAAGTCTCTGACTGTGTAAGTGTGTATCTGTTCTTGTGCAAAGGGTGACATGGGGCACACTCCTGAGTGCAACAGAAGAAATCATTAATCAGATGAACATCCTTCCCCAAGCCCTCCCTCTTGAGCAGTGGGCACCCCATAGTGCTGCCAAAAGCTCGTCATGCTACCTCACCACCCAAACTCATCAGTTCAGTTGAACACTTTGGTTGCCTCTCCCCATTTTCTTCTTGAGACCTCTTCACAAATAGCTCCTTGGCTTTCTCCTGCACCCAGATCCCTTATTCTCAGACTCTGTGCAGGTCCTCAGCTGGGGACACAACAGTCCTGGACACTGGGGAGCAGGAATGAGAAGTTAACTTTTAGCTGACTTCTCTAAGTCAGCCTTATCCATGTCATTCTTGTGGTCACTCTGTCTTGGTGGCATAGTCCAAATCAGGCACCTCTGTTGTGCTCTAGCTGGACTAAATCCTGGGAATTGTAGACTAACCACCTCACCTGGATTAGAGACCTCGCTTTGCTGTGGAACCAGGGCTAACCCCAAGCCAGGAGCGTGTGCAGTGATGTGATGCTTTGGAGTGCTGTGTGCTACTGAACCAAAGGTATGGAGCTTACCGGGTGCATGGAATTCCCTTGTTGGCTTCTCCCTTTGCCGTTCTCTCCATTAACGGCCACGGGGATGGGTGGTGAGAGGTGATGCTGACATTTGAAACTGTTTCCCCAAAGATGTCGGAAGCTCAGAAATCATCTAAAGTTGCCACCAAGAAAATGGAAGATGACTTGCCTCCCCCTCCAGCCGTTGGCTCAGTCCAGGTCGTCGCTCCTGGGGGTCAGGATCTCAACCCACTCCCTGTGCCTCCTCCAAAGCAAGCCTTCTCCAAGTTCTACCAGCAGCGCCAGGTGAACGAGCTGAAGAGGCTCTACAGGCACATGCACCCTGAGCTCAGGAAGAACCTGGAAGAAGCTGTGACTGAGGATCTGGCAGAAATGCTTAACACTGAGGATCCCAATGCACAGGCCTCCGTGAACCTGGATAAAGTTCTCCCGGGAGAGGTTCAGTCCATGCGCTGGATTTTTGAGAACTGGGCACTTGACACCATTGGGGACCATCAGGCCACAAAGAAGCTGACAGAAGAAGAGATCATTCCCAGTGGGGATGTGAAAAACACTTCCCTGAGGTTTGAAAGCCAGTCCATAAATGGATACAGCCTGTCAACATCAGCCAAGGTGTCAGAAACAGACCTTGCCAGAGGGGATGTTCGCACTGCCCGGTGGCTCTTTGAAACCCAACCACTGGACACATTAAATAAACTGTATTCAGATGAAACCGAGGTGCAGGAGGCAGTTCTCAAGGAGCCTGTCCAGGGAGGTGACGTGAAAGGGGCCAAACAGCTCTTCGAAGCACAGTCCTTGGATGCCATAGGACGCTGCTCCTCAGTGGAGGAGAAGAGCATCCTACAACTCAAGTCAGAAATCCAGGAGCTTAAAGGTGATGTTAAGAAGACTGTCAGGCTCTTCCAAACAGAGCCCCTCTGTGCCATCAGAGACAAAAGTGGGACTATCCATGAAATCAAGTCAGTCTGCCGAGAAGAAATTCAGAGCAATGCGGTCAGGACGGCTCGCTGGCTGTTTGAGACTCAGCCCCTGGATACCATCAACAAGGACACTTCCAAAGTGCAAATAATCCGTGGGATTTCACTGGAAGAAATTGGAAGGCCGGATGTCAGTGGGGCAAGGTGGATATTTGAAACTCAGCCTCTGGATGCCATCAGAGAAATCACAGTTGAAGAACAGGACTTCAAGGCTTCAACGGATTTTGTCACAGGTGCAGATGTCACCAAGCAGCGATTACTCTTTGAGACCCAGACTCTCGACTCCCTGAAAGGAGAAGCTTCCGAAAGTGTTGTAGCCAAAGAACAAGTCATTGGAGGTGATGTGAAATCTACGCTCTGGCTCTTTGAAACACAGCCAATGGAAACCCTGAAAGACAATTTTGAGGTGGGACATCTGAAGAAAGTAGAGCTTTCAGCAGAGGAGAAGGGAGATGTGAAGCAAAGAAAACATGTCTTTGAGACCTGTCCCCTTGGCAGTATCTCCAAGGCATTTGAGGAAGAAATTCCAGCCAGCAGCATGGAAGAGGTAGTGAAAGGGGATGTGAAATCTTTCAAGACCCTGTTTGAGACTCTCCCCTTAGACAGCATTAAACAGGGTGATGCTGAGCCTGCCACCAAAGAAGAGGAGGAGAAGATTCCAGCTGGCAATGTCAAAGCCAACCAAATCCTGTTTGAGACAACACCCCTGTACGCCATCAAGGATAGCTTTGGCAATTTCCACGAAGTCACCTCTGTAAGCAGAGAGCAGATCATCAGTGGTGATGTCAAGAACTACAAGTGGATGTTTGAAACCAGGCCCCTGGACCAGTTTGATGAAAGCATCAAGAAAGTGGATATCATACGGGGGATCACGAAACAAGAGGTGGTGGCT
Source organism: Pardalotus punctatus (assembly GCA_013400915.1). Lineage (NCBI taxonomy): Eukaryota > Metazoa > Chordata > Aves > Passeriformes > Pardalotidae > Pardalotus > Pardalotus punctatus. Next base: position 22,971 of record VZTX01000266.1, on the reverse strand, counting down.
GGTGATGTCAGGACAGCCAAGTGGCTCTTTGAAACGCAGCCCATGGATGTCATTCATCTCCAAGCCACAGAAGGGGAGAAGCATCCCTCAGTGAAGCGGGAGATCTCCCAGAAGGGGGATGTGAAGACCTGCCGGTGGCTGTTTGAGACCCAGCCCATGCACACCCTGTACGAGAAGGCTGAGAAGAAGCAGGAGGAGGATGGCAGTGTGCCCCAAGCCGATGTGAAGTCCTACACGTGGATGTTTGAGACTCAGCCCCTGGACTCACTGAAGGGCCAGGAGGAGCAGTATTTGCAAGTCAGTAATGCCTACAGTCAGGAGGAATTACAAGGAGTGGATGTCAAAACTGTCCGGCACCTGTTTGAGACGGAACCCTTGGGCAGCAGCACTGTCGGAGAAGCTGACCGGAAAAAAACCATGCGGTACTCCAGTCGTGTGGAGATCCAGTCTGGGGAAGTGTCCAGAGTGAAAGAGTTCTTTGAAGCCAAACCCTTGGACACAGCCACCAAGCCAAAATCCCAGAAGGATGCTGGAACAATTGAAGCCGGATCCGTGCACAAGTTCACCTGGCTCTTTGAGAACTACCCCATGGACACCCTGAAGGACAGTTCTGAGGGCATCCAGGAAATCCCTCCAGAAAAGGATGTCAAGGGGGGAGGTGTTGGAGGCAAAAGATTCGTATTTGAGACCTATTCCCTTGACCAAATCCATGACAAAGTGGATGAGACAGAGCTCCAGAAGATCCAGAAAGACACCATGAGCAAAGCTAATGTCAAGTCCTGCACAATGCTCTTCGAAAGCCAACCCTTATATGCTATCCAGGACAAAGAGGGGGGATACCATGAGGTCACCTCAGTGCAGAAAGAAGAAATCATGAAAGGTGATATGAAAGGCGCCCGGTGGTTGTTTGAAACTAAGCCCCTGGATCAGATCAAGAAGGAAGAAGAAGTCTTTGTGATTAGGGCTGTCACCCAAGAGGACATCAAGAAAGGGGATGTCCAGACTGCCCGGTGGAGGTTTGAGACAGAGCCTCTGGACTCCTTCTCAGGGGGAAGGTTGTCTGTGCCCAGAACAGTGGATGACGTGCAGAGGGGAGATGTTCAGTCCAACAAGCAGCTCTTTGAGTCCCAGCAAGTGGGCCAGAAGAAGTACGTGAGGATGGTCAGCGTCAGTGACGTGCAGCGGGGTGACGTGAGGACATCCACTTGGCTCTTTGAGAACCAGCCTGTGGACTCCTTGTACGGGGACGCAGAGAGAAGCTCATCCATCAGCACAGTGCAGAGAGAGGACAGCCAAAAAGGGGATGTAAAACGCTGCACCTGGTTGTTTGAAACCCAGCCCATGGACACTCTTAAGGACACAGAGGTGACAGCCAGTGCTGGGACCCCAGAAGAGATCCCTCGTGCAGATGTGAAAAGCACAACGTGGCTCTTTGAGAGCACGCCCCTGGATAAATTTAGTGCTCCTGAAGGTAGTGTAGAAATAGAACTGAAAGAAAGAACCATGAAGGAGACTTTAGAGACTCTCTGCACTTGCCAGGCTATCCAGCATGACGGGATCCTCATTGAAGCTAATGATATGGAGAGTGTGAAGATGGTGAAGTACCAGCTCAGCAGCCCAGGCACTCCAGAGATCCTGAAAGAGGAGATTGTGGGAGGCCACTTGCAAAGGATTATGCTGCAGCTCCTGCACAGAACCAATGTGGAAGCGCAGAGCATGCTGGTGGAGGAAGACAGAGAGGGCAAGATCAAAGTAAGCCCCTTGCAGCTGCTGGACCAGAGTGAAGCTGTTAAAGGCAAAGAGGACTTGAGTGGAGATGTAGCCAAGGCCTTACAGGGTCTCCTCAGTCAAGATGCTTCCATCAAAAAGGGGATGGTCCTACAAGAGACAAAGTCAGGATCAGTGAAGATGACTCTCTACTCCCTCCTGTTCCATTCTGTCCAGCAGAAAGTTGTCAAGGGGGATGTGAAGTCAACGATTGGGAACCTGTTGGCTTCTTCTCAGGAGCAGAAAGCAGCAGCCACCATCAAGCGTGAGGACAATGAGAAGGGAAATGTCCAACTCTTTGCGAGCTGCATTGAGAAGGGAGACCTCAGCTACCTGAAGAATCTCCAGCAGGAGTCAGAGATACAATCCCTCATCTCTTCCCAAGCAGAGGAGGGGGCAGATGAGAGTGCCCCACGGGTTGTGCAGGGGGCTAACATACATGTCTTGCCAAATAAAGAACAAATAGAGAAAGTAATTGCAGAAGGAGAGCCAGGGGCTATGGAGGGAGCAAAAAAGGGATTTGTATGTGAAAGCACGGGCAGAGAGGGTGTGTTAGAGAGAGAGGCTGTGCATGCAGCACGTGTGACAGGCACCACTGTGCAATGTCTTGGGAAGCCCCTGCCTACAGTGAAGGGGAAGGAAGAAATTCTGTCCGGAGGGCTTAAGGTGACTACAAAGTCAATCCAAAGGGTTGCAGATGCCAGCAAGAAGGCAGAAAAGGAAGAAGCCACCATTGCCCATTTGAATGAACCCAAAACTATGGTTCAAGGTACATTTCCAACCCAAGTGACAGCTCAGAGGGCAGAAGTGGATGGGAAAAAGCAGAGTGTGAAGACCAGGGAAGCCAGCCAGACTCAGACAGAAGAAAAGGCCCTGGGAAGTGATCTTCAGGCTGCAATGCAAAGCCTGAGGCTGGCAACAGCAGAAGCAAAAAACATTCAGCACCACGTTCAGAGCAAGTTCCAGAGGAACAGGGAGGAGGTCCACACAGCCTGCAGGCAGCAGACAGTCAGCTCACAGGGGACCATGACCCTTCAATCAACCGTGCACCAACAGGACTCTTCATCCACCAAGCAGGAGAGCAGCAGCACGGCCACCAAGACCACCACTACTAGAGTCCAAGAGGCTTCCAAGACCCACACAAGCGTGTCTCAGAAGAGCATAGCATCACACAAAAAGGTCAGTGCTTCTGAGGAAGTACAGGCAGGACAACTATTGAGCCAGGAAAGTCAAGTTTTGGCCAGTAGAGATTTTAGCATTAAGGATGGCCTTTATACTGCCACACCCGTGAAAACCTATATAAACCCTTGTGTTGAATCTGATTCCAAAGAGCAATCAGTGCAAGAAGAAAGAGATGTTGTTGTCAGAGGGGATGTGCAGACAGCTATCAGAGCACTGCAAAGTGCCGCCACAGAACAGCGCCTGGTAGAAAAGGAGGACGTTGTCCGAGGTAATTTAAAAGCCACACTTCAGTCGCTGGAAAAGTCTAACATTAATGTCTCCAGAGGGGATTTTAAAGCTGCTATGATATACAGAAATGCAGGGCAGTCCTATTCTGTGTGTAAAAAGAAAAATGAGGCTCAACTCGCTAGTAACCAGACTGCTGTAGTGGCTTCAGGGTCGCAGGCTGATAATGACTTTCCTCCTCCTCCCTCAGTTGCTGTGATGAAAGCAGAGCCTTGCCCACCCTCAACTAAAGCAGCAAGAGAAGGTGCCCTTCCATTACCAACCATCAAAGATGAAGCCCCAGGATGTTCTGCACTACTCCAGACCCCTCTTCCTACCCTTCCTCCTCTGTCCTGCAAACCCAGTGATCAGAGTCCTGCAGAGAAGCCCAGGACTCCTCCAAAACCAGAAACTACTGCCCCACCCAGGAAAAAACCTGTTCCCCCTCCAAAACCTGAGCACCTCTTACATGAGGCATATTTTGCCTCTGCAAATAACAGCACAAGCAGATCAACCAAACCCATCCCTCCACCCCTGCCTCCTAAACCTTCAGGCCTGAGGGATATCAGCAAGCCAAAGCCTATCCCCACAGAGCTGGGATTAAGCTGCATGGAAGTTCATGAGCAATCAGGCTATGAGGAGGTTCAGTCAAAATGCTGCACTTTGGAGTCATCTGCGAAGAAGTCTGTCACGGTTCAGGGTGGTATAAACCCTGAGAGAAAGCTGCCAAAATACACTGCCAAAACCCCTCTTCAAATAGCAGAAGAAAGGTACAAGGCCAACAAAGGAGGACAAGGAAAGGTAGAATCAGACAGTGCTAAGACCTCAAAGCCAGTAAAAAATGGAGTAGTTGGTTTTGAAGTCAAGCAGGAAATGATGAGTGATAAAGCAGCTGCTCCAAGGAGATGCCCAGGCGAGGTGGCTCAGAGGCAGATAGAGCTGTGCCGAGAGGAGAACGGGTGCCCTTCACTGTCACCTCCAACCTGTCCTGGCAGAGCACAGACACAGAATGTGCCAGGACAAACTGAGCCAAGCACCTCCTCTGTGGGCCACACCACCCCTCCAAAGGGAGGAGATGACACTGCACAAAATGCCTCATCCAAGGTGGAAAGGGAAAGTGTATCTAATTCTTATGGATCATGGGATAGTCAGAGAGTCATACAGCAGGTGCATGAGAGGAGGCAAATGTCTCATTCAATGACCTTCCATCAGCAGTCAATGAACTCCTTTGAGGAGCACCAGCAGGGGAACAGCAGGCAACTGAAACATCCTGATAGGGAGGCAGAGACACCTGCCCAGGAGAAGCCAGCGGTTGTTATGAGGGAAAAAAAAAAGAGAGAAACGGAAGATGAGCGTCGGAAGAGGTTGTCAGTACACAAGGAGGAGATCATGAAAGGCAATGTCAAGGAGGCTATGGAGATCTTTGAGAACCTCAGGAGACAGGAGCAGCTGCAAGAGATCTTGACCCGAGTGAGGGAATTTGAGGAGGAGACAAGCAAAGTGGATGTGAAAGCTCTGAAGAGCTTCTTTGAGAAGGTCCCCGAGTGGGTTGTGCACCAGAAGGCCAAGCAACAGGACAAGGCTCAGGCAAAGGAGGACACTGACAGTGTCTCTTCAGTGGATCTGGTTTTTGAGGACCTGGAGCGAGCAAGTGCTGAGATTCTGCACCTGAAGGAGCAGACCCTTGCCCGCATCCAGGACATCGAGGAGGCCATCAAGAAAGCTATTTATTCTGTTTCTAGTCTCAAGTCTGAGTCAGACATTGCTGGGCTCTCGGGGCTCTTCAAGGAGTCTCTGGGGAGCACCCAGAGCTCTGTGAGTAGCAGCAATATCCGTAAAATCAGCATTGTCTCAAGCAAAGCCAAGCAGGAGGAAGTCACACTGGAGACAGGGGAAGCAGCATCTGTGGAAGGTGCAAAGGTGGCAGAAAAGACCGAGGCAGCCAAGGCAGAGCTAGAGGTCCCCCGCCTCATTCAGTCCCGTGTCAGCTCTCCCTCCTCACCTTCCTACATCTCCATTGAGTCTGCTGCCAGGAAACCAGCAGAATCACCCCGGACAGCACATTCCCCCCAGGATGTCGCTTCACCTGACTGTCTTGACTCTCCAGGAAAGAGGGATGCTTTTGCTCAGAACAGCTTTAGCTCCTTTAACCACCCCTCAGCTGGGCATGATGCAAAACCCTTAGAGAAGAGGCCAGAGCCTGTCCAAACAAAACCTGGGCTGGGCTCAATGAAACAGCACACGCTTGGCAATGCCAACCATCCAACCAGTGACAAAGAGAAGTGTTCTCCGGACACCTCCAAAGACAGCTGCCACTGTGGGATGAAAGGCAGCTTTTCGGAATACCGCTCCCTGAATGCCCCCAGCCCACAAAATCCGCGGAGGCAGAAAAGCATCTTGGAGCTGCAGACAGGGCCCGATGGGTCCAAGCTCTACGGAGCCACCCGGACTGTCATGGAGCAGTACGAGGAAATGGACCAGTTTGGAAACAAAATCATCACTTCTTCCACCACAGTCACCAAGCAATCCGAGACACAAACGTCCTCCACGTGCGATGTGGTTTCTCATCCCCAGTATGAGGTATCTGCCTCACCCATGTTTCGGAGGTACTTGAAGAGCCCAGGAGAAGACTTCCACACCAATGGGACTTTTCAGGAGCCAGGAGTGGTCTTTGTCACCTTTGGCAACTCCAAGCCAAAGAAATAGAAGATTCTGGAGAGTGAGAGAGGACTGTATAAGACAAAAGAGAAAGGCCACGATAAACATTTTTCCTGTTTTATCCACATTACACCCAGGGATTCACCTACACCCTAAGGACTTCTCAGGGTCATTGTCTCGGTGTTTGCATACAGACAGGACAAGCTCAGTCTGCCTTGACACGAGAGAACAGCCCTCACATGGCCAACCCGACAGACTTGGTGCTGCACCACGACCCAGAGTCCTGGCACTGTTAGAAGCACAAGGGAAAAATCCATCCATGGGCACCTTGGGGTATCTTCCCCCTAGAACACTTTTTGGGGGGCTGGAGGTGTTGGATCTGGCTTCTCTGAACTACTGCAGAAGGAAGGATAGGTAGGATCAATTAAAGAACCAATCAATCTGGTCATTAGCAAACAAACACCTTTATGGTACCTTCTTTTTCTAAGAAGGGCATCCTACACAAACACATATATATACACACAAGCTCATATTGATGGGTGGGTTGGATAGGTTTTCTTTTAGCCATTAAGAAAAGAAAAGAAAAAAAAAATCTTGAATTGTTGTCACACTTGGACTTGGGGGAGTTATTTATCAGTTTGTTTTTCAGTTCCTGGAAAGTGTTTGATGCTACTGGAAATTGAAAGCCAAGACCTACAGCTACTATCAGTGCCATTCCCCCTAAGAAAGATGCTATGAAAGATTCTTGAGTCAGAATGGTTACTGCTTTCTTTTCTTTATTTCTAAATTGTAATTTATTATTCAGTATACACAAACTCCTTATTTTAGATTTCCCATGCTTTCTTACGTGTTTACTGTTTAAATTCATTCTGAGACTTTGTAAAGCAATTTTTCTTATTATTATGACTTTGTTTTGTACATTCTCAACTCAAGATTTTAGATATTTTGTGGCTTTTTTTTTTATTTTAACTTCTATTGCTGCGTTCTGACGGTAAACATTACCTCTAAAAATACTTTGGTCTGGTTGATTTCCTTTTGTTCAGTGCTTGTTTCCTTTCAAAGTACCTAGGAATCATCTCTCAATGGACCAGTTAAATCATACATTGAGAGCACTCTGAGTAACTGGAGGGATTTGGTCTACATCTGCTTTACTGCATGGGTGGATCACCAGCCCTGCATCAAAGACTGTTCATATTCTTATCTGAAAAATGAGTCCAGGGTGATACAGAACCCCCAGGGCAGGACTCAGTGTAGGTATGTGGAGCCTGGGTAGGATGTGTAGACCAGGAAAGGTGGGGGCACTTGTGTGTACCCATTTCCCCCACCAGAGAAGGAAGCTGAGGGGTTGTGCCCCACAAGCCTTAGGAGGAGAAGCTGCTGATGACCCAGCCCTCACCTCACCTCACCTCACCTCACATCACCTCACCTCACCTCACCTCACCTCACCTCACCTCACCTCACCTCACACTCAGTTCGGGGGAGGGAGGGTGGGTGCGTGAGCGAGTTTGCTCCAGGTGTGGGGGAATGTGAGGAGCCTATGGAGGGACCAGTGGTTTCTCACAGAATAATAGAATGTGCTGAGTTGGGAGGGACTCTCAAGGACCATCCAGTCCAGTTCTGGGCCCTGCACAGGAAATCCCCAAAAATCCCACCCTGTGCCCAAGAACATTGTCCAAATGCTTCCAGAGCTCAGGCTGGGTGCTGTGACCACTTCTCTGGGAGCCTGTTCAGTGCCTGACCCTCCTCTGAGGGAAGAACCTTTTCCTAATATCCAACCTAAACCTCCCCTGACACAACTTCAGGCCATTCCCCTGGGTCCTGTCACTGTCACCACAGAGCAGAGATCAGTGCCTGCCCCTCCTCTTCCCTGTACGAGGAGTTGTAACTGCAGTGAGGTCTCCCCTCAGTCTCCTCCAGGCTGATCAGACCAAGTGACCTCAGCCACTCCTCACACAGCTTCCTCTCAAAGCCCTTCCCCATCTTTGTTGCCCTCCCTTGGACACTCCCTAATAGTTTAGTGTCCTTCTTGTGTTGTGGTGACCAAAACTGCACACAGGACTCGAGGTGAGGTTGTGGAGCTGTGTCCTACAGCCTGGCTCAGACTCACACTGCCAGCCCCTGGGTCTGACTGTAGCTCTTCTGGCTGATCTACAGGCAGACACCTCATCTCTCAGTCCATCAGTTTGCCTGACAATGGGACAGTAACTTCATTAAAAAAAAAATCAGTAAGTTGTTATGATTAATGTTTGCATTTTTCCTCTGAGGAAAAAGAGTGTACACTAATGAATTAAGAGCAGGACACTGGGGAGGAAGGGACTGTTCAGAGTCTGCCACTCCACATCACTGAGACCATAGTTAAGTTTCTAAACAGCAGTTGTCATCTTGCATCACAAAGACCTTGTTCAAAGTGTTCTAGACCACACAGGAGTTTTGCTTTCTCCCTAGAAAACAGGTACATACTGAGAACTCACTGATTTACATCTAGAATCCCATAAATTTGAAAGACATGACAAAAGAAGAACAGGAACATAATTTTCAGTTCCATGCTGAAGGCTGAGCTGGAAGAGCAGATCATAATAAACTGACCATATCTATTTTCAGGCAATCAGAAAAAACCAAAAACACTTACACCTCCCCAATTCCTTTCTCATGACTTGTTGCAGAAATAAGGGAGAGTTAGTTATCCGGAGAAACTCTTCAAATTTTTTCCAAAAAAAATTCCTTTCTTATCCTTGTTTGTTTCCATCTCAGCTTCCACCACACATTTGTTTCATTTCTCTGGAAGGACAACTGTGGAGCAATTTTAGTAAGCTGCAAACAGGTTGCTTGGGCAATTAAAATTACTCCACATAAATTCAAATAAACCCAAATATCCTGCACTGCCACTGCTTGAAAATACCAATCTTATTGTTTGTGTTTCTGGTTTTACAGGATTTCTAAATGTCTCAAAGAGCCTTTTATGAGGCTAAGATCATTTAAGACGTGTTTCTTTCATGGTATTTCCATCAGCTAGGAGCTGAAATATGAAGAGCGGACAGATGCTGCATTATTTCAGCACCATACATGGCTCCTTGACACATTGAAAGAGCTGGAGAGAAAAAAACAAATGCAAAGATTGGAAACTCAAACATGAGCTGAAGGATCAGCTCCTATTCTCTGTGCTTCAGACTTTGCAATAATAAACCAGCAGAGCACACACAAACTTTCAGATCCCAAATGAGTTGTCACAGTTTTTCCTGTGATTTTTGGGTACAAGACATGACATTGTTCGCTGTTCTTTGCCCTGGTGGGTCTCTGCATTCTCACATAGATATTTTCAAAAATAAGCAGGCTGGGAGAGTTACCTGGACCAGGGGACGGAGGACAGTTGGTATTGTCAGAACTGTACCTCCCTGAGAGTCAAAGCACAAGTTCAACTGCAGATCTGGTTCTCTTGCAGCAGTGGACGGGAAATCAGTCACATTTGGAGTGTCCACAAAAAGTACTGCCCTTCCCAGCTCTGGCAGTCACTGGCCTCCGTGAGGACATTCAGCCTTAGGTCTGAAATATTCATGCTCACCGTGGAATCACAGAATCATTAAGGCCGGATCATCAAGTCCAACCATTAATCCAGCACTGCTGAGTTCACCACTAAACGCTGTCCCCAGGGGCCACATCTACACGTCTTTTAAATCCCTCCAGGAATGGTGACTCCGCCACTGCCCTGGGCAGCCTGTTCCAATGCCTGACAAGCCTTTCTGTGAGGAGTATTTCCTAACACCCAACTTAAACCTCCCCTGGCACAACTTGAGGTCATTTCCTCTGCTCCTATCTCTTGCTGCTTGGGAGAAGAGCCCAACCCTCATCTGGTTACACCCTGCTGTCAGGGAGTTGCAGAGAGTGAGAAGGTCCCCCTTGAGCCTCCTTTTCTCCAGGCTGAGCCTCCCCAGCTCTGCCAACTGCTCCTCATCAGTGTGGTGCTCCAGACCCTTCCCCAGCTTCTCTGCTTATCAATAACAGGCATTTTCAGGATGACTTCTCCTACTATAAAAAGATTTTAATTCACACAAGGAAAAAAAGGCAACAACTGATAAGCCATAATCCAGCTGCAACTTTCAGCACTGCAGTAATCAGCAGTGTGCTGGAAGAGCCTTCCAGGAACACTCTGTAACTGCTTTTCACAGAAGCTTTAAGATAATTTCCTTGCCCACAGTGCCATTCAGTTGCTTCTGATCACCTCTCTATCTTCCAGACCATTAGGAAGGCTTATTCCCGGGGCTGACAAATACACCTCTGAAGAGAGAGAGTATTTGCCATGCGTCAGACAATGAGAATTGTAAATAAATCCCCCTGTGAAAGAGACCAGTAGTCCCTATAAAAAGTTATCCCACTTTGGAGACGCACTCCAGGAGCACAGACATTCATTCCCAATTCAGAGGAAAGAGATCCTGTTTGTTTGCTAAACAGCATTGCTTCCTTCTTTGGTTGTGATTAAAGGAAATAATTTTTTTCTTATACAACACAGACATGTTGAGTTACTCTCCTCTGCTAAGACACAGGCCCTTCTGCTGGGTGAGAGCTCATCACCATCAGAGGAAGTTCTGCAGCCACATTGGTGAAATTCACCTTGCAAGTGGATTATTTTGTACAGCTACATGGGCCTGTTTTAGGGTAGATGCATCTCCATCTAGATTCTCTTAACTGGACCTCCTCTGAGTATACTGGGAATTTGTACTCCCATCATGTCTGGATTCATTTACACTTCCTAAGGTCTGCCCTCTGCAGAGGACTGGAAGAGCAGAGGGATGCTGGGATCATTGCACACTAAAGGAAAGACAGGGATTTTGTTTGTATGCTTCCCTCTAGAAAGAAGGAAGGAAACTGAAGATGTTAAACTCATCCTCTTGTAAGATTTGTCACAGGGGAACAAAAATGTCATGACCTGATCTTAATGGTATGTTCAGCCAAAATGAAGTTAAAAGTTAAAAAATTAAAAAGTTAAAAATTGGTCCTTCAGGTGTGTGTTGCAAGTAAAACACAAAGTTCTTGTTCCCTGTCTTGTTCTTCTTCATGTCAACTCATCTCTTTAGATACAGAAACGCCTTTCATGTTTCATAGAAACACAGAGTCAGAGAATAGTTTGGGTTGGAAGGAATCTTAAAGGTCACCTAATTCCAAAGCCTTGCCATGAGCAGGGACACCTTCTACTAGATCAGGTTGCTCAGGGCCCATCCAATCTGGCCTTGAACATTTCCAGGGATGGGGCATCCACAGCTTCTCTGGATGCCAGCTTGTTTACTCAGGTCAGAGCTAAAATCTGGCCATCAGCCCACTCCACGTGAGAGCAGAAAGTAAACTTTCCTTTTCTGTGAGTTGACAACACTGCAAACCAGGGTGAGAACATACGGAAAAAGCCAGAGGGATCAGAGAGCACCAGGAAAACTGTGGCAAATAGCCCCTTACAAAGAGGCAGAGTTGCCCTGACATGAGGGACTGTCAGCACTCAGAGTGCTGGCCTGTCAGTCAGTGGACTCACCTGTGCTCCTTCTGGGGCTTTGGAAACACCTGAATTTTCAGATTCACTCACCAGCTAAGCTGAGCCTCTGCTTTGCACCACAGTGAGGGATGTACAGAGACATCCTCACTGCCACCTGCATCCTCTGGGTCACTTGACCATGCAAAGTACCTGGAGCTATTTCTGCAGCTGGGCTGATAGCCAAGATTTTCTTTTCCCTCTCTATCCACTGATATGGCTGGTGCTGGCAATGCTTTCCAGAGAGATTCTCTGGGCTTTTGACATAAAGAGGTGTTTGAGGAATCAGGTCATGGCACACAGCACAATCCAGAGAGTAAACACAGTGGAGTAAACCACCGGATTCATGGAGCTGCAGAAGCTTTATGCTGATATGAGCTGCCTTTCCAGGGCTTCCAGACGATGTGTCTGTGTGAGCAGCCATAAGATTTCAGTGATTACAGGAGTTGCACAGACTTTTTGAGTCAGAGCAACATTTCTCACCTCACTCAAGGTTTTTAAATGATTCAACTAATTGAATCATTCACTCTCAATCAAATGAATTTTTTTTTCATCAGAGATCCAAAGTGGGTCTGTCTTTCTGTCCTGACTGAAAATTAACACTGACCCATCCAAGATGACAGGTAAATTGAGTCAGACAGGAATCTGAACTCGCACAACTGATCTGCATAAGAACAAGAAAATGTAATGAAAGCAGGAGATTCAGCATATTACCTTGCAGATGCATTTCCAGGCGGTCATGATTCAGTTATTTAACCACAATCTCTCCTCCTTCAGCCCATGTTGAAAGAAATGTGTGCCTCCTGCCTGAAGCCTGTCTACCCCATGGAGCGCGTGGTCACTGACAAGGTCTGTGTGCACCGCTCGTGTTTCTGCTGTCAGGTCTGCAGGAGGAAGCTAAGGTGAGTGGTAGGACTCAGGTGCATTTATTTTTAAGGAATGTCCAAGTAATTTCCATCAAAATTGCCCAAGGGTAATTCCAACAGAGCAGGACTCAGGAAATGAGAAAATGGAGAGACAGTTTCCCTGATTTCATCTGCCTCTCCATCACTGGAGGCTGAAGTCTGCCCACCTCAGGACTGCAGACACCTGTGCATCAGGAATCTGCATGGATGGTGGTGCAAGGGTGAGCTGAAACTACAGTAAATATTTACAGTTTGGGAATACGGAGAGGGAATGTAATTGGAGGAGTCGTTTGGGCACCTTCTACACTCACAGAATCATAGAAGGTTGGAAAAGGCCTTTAAGATCGAGTCCAGCCATTAACCCAGCACTGTCCACCACTAAACCATGTCCCCAAGCATTGCATTGAGTCAGGTGGGTTGGAAGGCACCTTTGGAAGTCTCCCCCCAGCCTCCTGCAGGCCCAAGGAGGGCAGGAGCTCAGGAACAGGTCCAGGAGAGGTGGGAATGGCATCAAGAATGGGGGTTACACAGTCTTTTAGTTGGGACCCCTCTTTGAACATCTGATCACCAGTGAAAATGCTTTTTCTTGTATCTTATTACAATTCCCGGTATTAAAACTTGTTCCCATTGCCTCTCATCCTGTCACTGCCCAGCTTCAAGGGCACTCCAGCCCTGTCTTCTCTATAACCTCCCATAAAATAGGCACAGAACATTGAGTTTCTCCCTCTTAACCTTCTCCTGGTAGGACCTGGCCAACCCAGCTCTCAGCCTCTCCTCAGATGACACAGATCCCTCACCACTTTGGAGGCTTTTTGCTGGACTCCTTCCAGTACATCAATGGCTTTCGTGCTGTGAGGAGCCCACAACCGGACAAAGCATTCCACATTCCAAAGTATTCCACAAAGTATTCCCACAAAAGTCAAATGTAGAGGAACAGCCACTTTTCTCGGCCGTGCAGCCCACGATGTGGTTGGCTTCCCTGCCACAAGGGCACAGTGCTGGCTTGTTTTCAGCTTGTCAGTCACTGGGACAGCCACCTCCTGTGAGGCTGCTTGAAATCCTGTTGCCCCCCAGCTCTGCAGACATTTCCTCCCATCCTGCAGTTGTTGTGTCACGGAAGCCCTGGGCACTTTGACCCATAAGGTCCAAGCTGTGCATACAGGGGCAGAGATGAAGTGCTGGTATGAAGCCTGGCCTGCACATGAAAAAGAGATTGCTCACAACCTCGGCTACAGCCCCCAGAGGCATTGCAAGGAAATGTTTAATTTTTCACGTGTTTTGGTGTTTGAAAGAAAAATCAAACATATTCTCAGAAAGCCAACACTAGTTTTGAAAGGTTTCTTTCTTCAATCCCCTCCTCCCTTCCCCACTGAAAAATGATTTTGCTGAAAGCCTGTCCATCAGTGCTACAGCTCCCCTCCCACACAGCCGCTGACAGCTGTGCCAATGTGTGTTTTCCAGCTTGCAAAACTATGCTGCCCTCCACGGGGTGTTTTACTGCCAAGTCCACTACAAGCTGATGACTGGGGCTGGAAGCAAAAGTGAGATGGAAAGGCTGGAGCACCACCACGTTCAGGATGGACCACAGTCCCTGGACTGGCGTAACAGGGCCGTAAAAACTGAAACAAGAGAGAAATCCGCGTCCTTTGGTGCGCAATGTGAGCTGGCTGAGCCCAGGAACAGCAGGTCTGTCCTCTTAGGGAACAAGCTCAGAACAGTCTGGCCACCTTCAGAACCAGCCTTGGCTGTGGATGGAAAAGCTGGAAATGGAGGGTGTTCCTGGAAAAAGGCTGCACTGAGCCTGCAAACCCACCAGGCTGCAGGCGGCAGGGCAGGCAGGATGGGGCTCAGGGGTCAGGAGGGAGCAGTGGAGAAGGGAAGATTCTTACCTGGAATCACCTACACCAAGGAAAGAGAGCAAGCATGCTCCTGGCCCAAGAACAGAGAGCGGAGAGGCCGTGAAGACCCTGGGGATGGGGATGTGCCTGAAGGGAAGCGAGGTGGGAAGGTGTCCCAGCGAGTGGCTGCAATCCAGCGGGGCCAAGGCCAGCTGAAGAGAGGGCCTGCCTGTGCCTCCCTCCCTGCGGTCCTGGAGCCTGTGAAATCCCTGCCTCGTGGCTCCCTTGCACCCCAGCCCACACGCCAAAGCACCAAACCCACCTCGTGGGTGTACCTGGGGGGCACAGGGGGCTGCATCCTCCCTGCCACAGAGGTCCCAGTGACACAAAACCAGGTCTGTGGGTCTCTGAGCACACCCAGTGAAGGAGGCACAATGACAGATGACAAGCCTGAACTGACTGCAGGGGCCAAGCATCACCTTGGAGAGGGAACAAAGAGCACACAGACCACTCACATGCCAGGAGAGCCTAAAACCAGAAACACCACAACTACAGAGCTAAAATGTGTAGCTGAGGGTCTTGATCCCCCTGACAATGAAGCTGAAGAAGCCCATTCCCCCTCTGGTGTGTCAAGGACCTCTTCCGTATCTTCTGATTCCCTGGAGCCTAGAGGGCTGGGTGTGTCACCCACTGAAATGCTGAATGAAAAATCAAAGGTAAATACCAGTGAGTTCCCTGGGAAACAGATGCCAGTAATTTTGGGGAAAGCTATGCAGCCATCCAGCATGAGTGATTTGCCTGGAATTGAGAGCAAAGGGGTAGAATTTGAGAAGATAAAAGAGAAACAAATAAATATGTCAGGGTCTCTGGGAGAGCCAAGTCCTGAGCATACATCTCAGGAAAATGAAGTTGAAAAGAGCAGAGTCTCTTCACATGGTTGTCCAGATAAGACAGATGATCACAACGTGTCCTCTTTACAAGGAACAGAACCTCAGGACACATGTGGCCCACTGAAAAGTAACACTCATGAGGGTATTTGGAGACATGATATTAAATCTCCTGGCAAGGGTTTTCCAGTATCAACAGACACACCTCTGAAAGGAGCTTGTGCCACTTGCCCCCCACCTGATGAAGTCAACCACTCCAAGTCAAAGGATTCCAGGGAAGTTCTAAGTGAAAACACCTTGCACATTTCTGAGCAACCAGCCAAAACATCAGAATGTTCCAGACTGAATATACCCTTGGACAAACCCGGAGACCATCCAGTAGGTGAAGACAAAGTAGATCTGAAACTCCCAGAGAAAAGCACTGTGCCTGTGTCACAGGCCATGTCCCAGAGCACGGAGGCCAGGAGCAGTCAAGCCTGTAAAGAGACATCAGGTAAAGGTTTCAGGCTTGGGAAAAACCCCTTAGTTACCCTTTTCGGCTCTGAAGACAAAGGCAGAGCTCCCAAGAAAGAAACAACAACACAGAGGAAAGCCACAAAGCCCCAGTCAGCCCTTGCCACTTTGTTTGGTCACTCCTCAGAGAAGAAGCAAAGTCCACAAGAAAAACCTGCAGGATCCTCAGAACAAGCAAATATTAATGGCAGCCCAGAAAAGGCCCAGGGCCTCGTCAGCTCCTCCAGCCTAGCAAAGCAAAAGGCCTCCAAGAAAGATCAGCTGCCACAGCCTGGAAAGATGGAGGTGCTCCCTAAACATATCCAGGAGAGCTCTGGAGGATTCTCAAGCTCTGCTGGGGGTAAGGAGACTGATGTGCTGTTGTCAGCTCCTGGCACAGCCACGTCACACGATGATAAACGTGAGAGAACTGAACTTGACATTCATGCCCATCTGTCTTTAAATAGTCAGGTTTGGCAGCAACAGGACAGCTGTTGGCCCCTTCTCCTGCCAGCACAGGAAAATCAGAAAGAAGCTGCAGGAATTTCGGGAGGTGGAATAAACCCTCCACAGCCTCCTCCAGAGCTTGTGCCTGTAGCTGACAACAGCAAAAACCTCACCAGGGAAGAGAGTCACCATGATGTTCAACTGTCAGAAACCCAGAACCTGTTGAGTTTGGATTTTCAGGACACAGTGGCGCAGGATGGGATATTTTTTTCACCAGGCAATTCAGAAAAGTTACCCAGGGAAGCTGAGCTTCAGTTTGGCAACATGGATTTTCTGGGGGACGGTAACTTGTTCTTTTCTGGAGGACAAGGTTTTCCCAGCATAGCAAGTAAAATCCCAAATTCAGATTTGCAAAACTCACAGGCAGAAACTCCACCTTTCTTTGATCCAAATCCTTCAGATTTATTTCAGGAAATCTCAACAGAAACAAATTTCTCAGGAGAGCTGTGGGACACCTCCAGCCTCTCGCTTCTTGATGGGCAGGATGAGATTAATACTAGAGAGCTGGAAGGGATTCAGAGCTGTGAACTCCTGCTGCAGTTGGATCCACAGGGCCAGGCTCCAAAGGCAGCAGAAGAAATATTTGGAGTGGGTCTCAGTGCTGAAGGCTCCACAAAAAAGCATCTCCCTACACAGGAAGACAATTTTCCCAGTTTTCCATGCATGTTCACCAGCAGTGCTTCTAAAACCTCTAATCAGGCTGTCTTTGATCATTTTGATGTTGATTCAACCAAAACAGGCTGGGAGGTTTCTGAAAAGATGAACAGGAGCAGAAAAACATCAGGAGCTGAAGAAGATTTTGGCAGTCTGTCTTCCGAAGACTTGGAGATGTTAAATTATGACCTTTCAGAGAAGGAGTTTTTTATATAAGTGAAAAGAAAATAGATATATAGGTTAAAAAAGGTACATACCCCTCCCCTGCAGCACAAATTAGCTGATATGAGACCAAAAGTGATTCTTGAAATCAGCTGTACAATGATGAGCAAAGAAAAGTGAAATGACCTTGACAAGGTCCGGAAGGCAGAGGAGGGAAATGAACCCTGGTGTCTTGAAATCTTGGGGTGTGGGGACATTGCTACATCTGCTGCCCCTGTGCCATTGCACTCTGATCCTCCCTGACTGCTTTTTGCATAAATATTATATAACATAAATGTTATAGGAGTTAACAATTACACAAACGATAAAGAAGCTCACAAGAAACCCCAGAGGGTCAAAGCATGAACATGTGCACTGTGAAAAGGGTCATTGAGCATATCACTTCACATGTTTTAATCAGCTGTCTGTAAAAAAAAAGGAGATAAAGGTGTTAAACTGATTAATTTTTAAAACAGAACAAAATGAAATAAAATGAAATAAAATAAAATAAAATTTAAATAAAGAAATGAAATTAAATTTAAAAATAAAATAAAAATAAAATAAAATAAAATAAAATAAAATAAAATAAAATAAAATAAAATAAAATAAAATAAAATAAAATAAAATAAAATACCCCAACAACCTCCCTGCCTCACCAGTTCCAAAATAACCCCAGCTCTGTCAGATCTGCTGGAGAATAAAGCTGTTTAATGACTGCACGTGCTGCAAACCAGTGTCAAGAGCTCTGTGCAGGGAAACTGCTCAATCAGCATAAACCAGGAAAAAGAGGGATATCCTTGAAATTTGTATGACTCACCAGGTGCTGAAGTCAGTCTAACACTGGGATGGGTCAAGGGGCTGGGGATAGAGGCACTGCCATCTCAGAGCCATGCCTGAAACCTTGCCAGGCTGTGCTTCGAGAAGGAGAGGAGGCTTGCAGAGACCAAACACCTCTCCCTGGAGCAGTGGGAAGTGGGTGGCCCTGTCACCCGTGCAAAAGGAGCTCAAAGGGATGCCCCAGACAAGTTGTCACTACCAGATGACACCCATAAACCTGATTTCTCCCTGCCAGCTCTAAGAGGAGGAGGGATAATGCAGGAGCACCACAGTCGGTGGGTATGAATCATTTTCCCACGAATCACCCCAAAACAGAGGTGTCCAAAGGGGTCTCCAGCCACTGTCACTCCTGATGTACAGAGAAAAGCCAAGTCCATGAATGAGTATATCAATGCCTATTTCCTGCATCAGGCCTCATTGCAGGCAGTGGTTTCTCTTTCTGAACTTTTCTCTAGGATGCTCCCTCTCCCTTGTCCTTGACCTGGGTGTACAGGTTTTCCAGCTCTCCATCCCAGGCCTTCCCTGAGACCTGCTGGTTTCTGATACCCCCTGATAGAGGCTTCTCCATCCTCAGGAAGTTTTGCCAGCCTGAGTAAACCACCTGGGCAGAGCTGCTGGACAGAGACGGCCCAGAATCCCTACCTTGGGGGGTCCAGGGAACAGAGTTTTGCCAGGCTGCCCCAGCCCTTGTCCCTGAGAGATCTCTACCATGTGGGATTGACCCACTGAGCCCGAGATGATGGAGACAGATAGGAAAACAATGTCTTTCCATGAGAAATGTCATCTGAGGGTGACAAAGGGCTGAAGCTTTCCCAAGGCTTCAGAAGAGCCTGTCTGGTGATGGCTGGAAGAGCAGCTTTAAGGAAGGAGTCACATCTGCATTAGCACGTGAGACTTACTCAAGTCTGGGTCACCCCCAAGGAGGTTTTATAGTCAGAAATCTGACCACAGGAGATGCTGGGGGCTGAGCAGTGGGAGGGAAGATCATGAGCCACACACAACAGGGTAAGCCTGAAGGTTTGAGCTTGTTGCACACTGATGGAGAAGGCAAGACAGGGTCAAAATGTCTCTGCCACAGCAGATCTCCTTGGCCAAGTCATCCCACAAAAGGGCCAGAGATGGATTTAGGGTAAAAGGAACCTCTGAAGGTTGTGTAGCTCAGCCTCCTGCTCAAGGAATGTCTCTGAATAACAGCAAGTGCTCTCATCCAAGGATGTGGATGCAGAGCTGAGTGATGTTTGGCTCTCTGGTGTGTGCAGAGGTTGCATGCACAGCACTGGATTTACACAATTCTAAGTCACATTTACTCCTCTCTTCCCTTACTCCCAATAGCACTAACCAGTAATGATCTCACTCTCCCACTCCAGATTAGGGGGTGATGCTTTAAAATCCAATATTCTACCCCTTTTCCCACTTCCATAAGAACAACAGTGCCATTCCCACCCATGAAACACCATTCCAGGCTTGTGTGACCCTTCAGTGACTTTGCTGGAGGCTCAGATGTACTATCAGCATTGAGAGTGGACAAAGAAGGACAAAGAATTTGAGGGGACACATGAAATGAGCAAGTCAGTGACGTCTTCAGCTCTGGTGAAAGCAGCCAGGAGACCTTTGCCAAATTGCACATAAAATTTCACACACTGAGGGCAATCCAGCTACCCAGTTTACCAGGAATAAAGGCACAAGCCATTCAGGGAGTCTACTGAGGGAGCAGCTCAGATGTGCAGCAGAAATCAGGTCAATCTGCTTTTCAAATGACATCAGAACCTCAGGCAAAGCCAAGCTGGTGTTTTTTCCCAGATCCTGTGTGTTCTCTATGTCTGTGTGTGCAACATGCTGTTTTCCTTGAGGGTACTCTCTAAGCCAAATCTATTTCAGGATTTTCCCCAAGACACCATAGTTTAGATCTAGTCTTATGGCTAACCAGGGTTTTTACAAATGAAAACAGACAGCTTGGGACACAGCTGTCAAGACCAAATCTACTGGACTACAAGACATATTTCCTGGACCAGAGGAGAAGTGTTCTTCTGCTTCTCTTCTCTACAGTCTCCAGGATGGGTTGTATAACCATTAAACCATTAACAGGAGCAGCAAATTTACTTCTTTTGCTTCACCACACTGAGTAAAATTAACCCTCATTTGCAGAATCCCAACTTCATGCCTCAGAAAAAAACCCTTGCACAATCCCAACATCATGCCTCAAAAAAAAAAAAACCTTGTACTGCTGCACCGTTGCCTTCAGGAGTCTTTGTGAGACACTCCAGGCTGGAAAAGAGCAAGCTGTCACTATCGTATCTCCAAAAGCGAAAATGCTCTAGCACCTTTGTTCTGTTCCCAAGAACAGGGAGGGAATGGCTGGTGACAAAGTACAGCCTGGAGGACTGAAGGGTATCATCATAATGGACTGGTGTGCCAGTACAGGTGCTCATTTTATCACACCAGATTAAGGATTTAGTGCTCACACAGTTTAAACATTAATATTTGCCTATTTAAGCCATAGGAACCAGTGCAGCCTGGCCATAGAGGTGCTCACCATGGCTGAGTTTGGAGATCTTTTAAGTGCTGTGGGGGAGTGTGGGCTGTATCAGAAACTGCTGATCCTGCTCCTCTCCCTCCCACTACTTTTCAATGCTTTCCACACGGTTGGCCATGTGTTCATGGTTGTGGAAGTGCCTTACCACTGTGACACCAGCTGGATCCGCGCCGTCGGCCCCAACCTGACAGAGGAAGAGCAGCTCAACCTCACCCTGCCCCGGGGTGCAGACGGGGAGTTTGAGCAGTGCTTCATGTACTCCCCAGTGGACTGGGACCTGGATTCCATCGTGGCCTACGGCCTGAATGACACGCAGAAGTGCAGCAATGGCTGGGTGTACCCCTCAGAACAGCCACCGTCCCTGCTCACCGAGGTCTGTAATCACCCTTTGATGAGCTGGGGGTGTGGAAAGAAGGGGATGGGAAGATCCTGACCTGTGGTTTGGTCAGCCAGTGCCAGCTGTGGTGGCTGAGATTTACTGGAGGGTTTCGCCTCCATCACACAGATGGCAGCTGGAATCCTTGGGAGGTTGTTGCAGGAAAACCATGATGCAGATGCCTGGGGAGGGCACAGGCAGTGACAGTGGGGGTGCGAGTCCAGCACATGTTCTGCCCACCACCTGTCCCTTTTCCAGTATCCAGCCCCTTGAACCTATGTTGTATCTGCCTAGAGGAACCTTTTGGGCATCTCTGACACATTTTCCCCTGTTCTTCAGCCTGGTTCTACTCACATCATCTTCTCTGAGAAAGATATTTACCTTCCAAGTGCTTTTAATTGATATTTCTGTCATTGATAGCAACCTTCTCCAGCAACCTTCAGGGCTGCGGGAAAACATCCCATGGGCCATGCAGTTGAACAAAGGCCTTGTTTATCAGCATCCTCAGTTTCTCTATTCTGCCTTATCTCCCACCTTCTAGTTGAAAAGGTGGTGGTCAGTGAAAGGTTGGACTTGATGATCTTGGAGGTCTTTTCTAACCTAAATGATTCTGTGATTCTCCCTCTGTGGACCTTTGTTCCTTTCTTACTTTCCCTCATTCCTCCTCTCTCCTTTCCTATTTCCCAGTTCCAGCACTTTCTCACAAGAACCTTCCTCTGAGCTGGAACAGAAGAGAAAGTCCAGCCTCTGGCATTTGCAAAGGCTCTTTGGTGTCCCTGAAGAAACACGTCCATTTCAGAGAAGGCTTCTCTAGAGGCTCCTTAGCAGCTGCCTCATCCCTTCCCATTTCTCTGCTGGTCCTCCTTCACCAGCGAAAACACTGCTCTCCTCCTTCCACCCTGTCCTGCCTTTTCAGCTGGAGAAGCCAGCTGATACAGCTCATCCCAACAACAGCTGTGACAGCTCTCACCCCAAGGTTCCACTTCAAAAAAAACTTGCCAACCAGGAGGCTCCCTCAGGGATGTTTGGGCTGGAGGGGAAACCTGCAGATCCCAGCACTCAGGAGATGTGCACCAGGATGCAGAGGCATGCTGAGCACCTCATATGCCTGCCCCACCATTGATTTGTGTCTTAAGTGCTCAACACGAAGGGCTCAAGCTCTTGTGAGGGGTTCTCTGCCCTCAGGGGCTGGAGTAAGAGCTCAGGCACCCAGATCCTGGATCCACCATGGACTAGAAAGGCTGCCTTATCCCCAGAAAGCAGTGGGGGTCTGTCAAAAGCAATGGCATCTGTGTTTTCCTTCCTCCAGTTTGACCTGGTGTGTGACAGAGCGATCCTGAATGACGTCTCCCAGTCCATCACCATGGCTGGGCTTCTCATAGGATCCACGCTCTTTGGGATGCTAAGTGACAGGTGAGGAAACACACTCCCAGCACCCAGGTGCACCCCAGCTGAGGGTGCAGACTGTCCATGCACTGAGCATGAACTGCTCTGCTCACAAGGCTCAATCCCTGTGCCTGAGAAAGGGAATCTGGGGCCACCTGAGAGATCTGTAAATGTCTAAGGGCTGAAAAGGGAGGCAGATATAGCCTTGTGGGGGGGGGCTCTTCAGGAATCACAAGTTTAGCCCCTGCTGGCATCTCAGGCTTCGCCAGCACCATGATGGATCAGCAGAGGAGACTCTGCTTTTTCTGCACATCATTTCTTGGAGTGTATAGAGGAGCTTAATTCACATGGATGTCAAATGTCCTCTGGTTCTCAAATCACTTTGCATCCCACCTGGCCTCTTCCCTATCCCCATGGGGTGTCTGCAGATACTGACTCTGTTATCCCTGTCTCTCCCCAGGATCGGCCGACGCCCAGTTATTTTGATCTCCGTCTCCCTCCAGGGCTTGTTTGGCCTGGGAATTGCCTTTGTGCCCCATTTCTATGTGTACATGGCCTTCAGGTGTGTCGTGGGAGCTGCACTGGCAGGAGTTATGATTACTGTCGTGTCCCTGGGTGAGTGGAGGTCCTTGCCCTGAGGCAGCAGATGAGACCACACAAGATACAATAATCAAAGAGAGCCCAACATGTTTTTGAAAACGTGACCCTGAACCTTGGTTTTTCCTCTCAGTTACAGAGTGGGTTGGTGTCTCCTACCGGTCAAAGGCACTGCTGGCTACTCACACTGCTTTCGCCATCGGACAGATGATGGTGGCTGGCTTGAGTTACGGGATTCGCAACTGGAGGCTGCTGGAAATTGCAGGATCTGCTCCTATGTTTGCCCTTGTCTTCTACTTCTGGTGAGCAGGAGCAGGGCAGAGCTTCTGGAACACACAACAGTGATGTGAAGGTGTGAGTGAGGAGGCAGCAGCA
>VZTX01000265.1:493883-506434 GCA_013400915.1 Pardalotus punctatus | reverse complement strand
TGCCATGCCATTTGCTTGTTTGTTTGTCATTCCTTCTTTTGTTATTTATTGTTTGTCTTGCCATAGATACTAGTATAATTCTGTTATTCCTTTCCCCATATCTTTGCCTGAAATATCTTTATTCCAAAGTTATAGTAATTCAGTTTGAAGGGGGTTCACAATTGTGGGTTTTATTTGAGGTTTACTCTTTCCTTAACAGACACCTGTCTTCAATCTTAGACACTGAGTCATGCAAATATCAATAGAAAATCTTTACTAATTAAAAAAAAAAAAAAAAAAAGTTAATTTGAAAAAAATAAATTTATGTCATGAGGGCATTATTATTGACATTGTAGGTGTGAAATGGATGCACAAGCTCTTACATGACCCTTCATAGAAAGAGAAGTAAATGAATCAACCTGTACACCCAGGATGAATGGCAGGAATATAATCAAAACCATGTAAATTATTTAGTAAAGGAGGGAATACTGGCAGTCCTTATTCATGGTGACATTAATAATATCACATCTGTCAGGGATGTGGGAGACCATGCAGATATTATTCACTTTTACCTTTTGCAAATTTCCTGTACCTTAAAATTTTAGCTTCCACAATATAATACAATATACAAAAGAGTGAATAATTACTGTCAAGTCTTGTAATCTTAATTGATAATGTTTACTAAGAGGAAAAACAAAACTTTTAGAGAACAATAAAAATAATATGCAAGAAGTAATAGAAGTGGAAGAATACCGGTTACCTGTACTAAAATTAGACTGGGAAAAAATGGCTTTTAAAAGTTCATTGGATGGTTTCCATGCCCTAATAAAAACATATTAACATGTTCCAACTTAAGTTTGATAGTACACTAAAAATATGTCAAAATAAAAATAAAAATAATAAAAAATAAAAANTACTGTCAAGTCTTGTAATCTTAATTGATAATGTTTACTAAGAGGAAAAACAAAACTTTTAGAGAACAATAAAAATAATATGCAAGAAGTAATAGAAGTGGAAGAATACCGGTTACCTGTACTAAAATTAGACTGGGAAAAAATGGCTTTTAAAAGTTCATTGGATGGTTTCCATGCCCTAATAAAAACATATTAACATGTTCCAACTTAAGTTTGATAGTACACTAAAAATATGTCAAAATAAAAATAAAAATAATAAAAAATAAAAATAAAAATAAAAATAAAAATAAAAATAAAAATAAAAATAAAAATAAAAATGGAGACATCTGGTTAATTACTGGACTAAAGCTGAAGTGCATTAGGAAAGCTGAAGGAAAGTTAGTCAGCAACATTTAAATAGAGAAGGTTTTCACCACAAAATGCTTATTCAGCAGAACTCGGCTGTTGCATTGCTGCTATATGTCTTGACAAAAGGGAGAGTCTTGTCTGGGCTAATGTCAGCTTTTGTGCTATCTTATGTAGTGTCTGGCCTCCCAAGGTCTGCTGGTCTGAGCTCTGCATGTACACTGCCTTGGGGACAGGGATGTGGTGCTTTCAGAAACCACTGCTCTGGAAAGAGCTGCCAGGTGGACAGCTTGGGGTCACAGACATGAGGGTTTCCAGATCTCTCGAACAGCTGGTGCTCTGCACTACCTGACATCCACCATCATAGAAAACATCTGAGCAGACACTGGACAACACAATTGCACGGCTTCCTTGCTACAATGTGGTCTTTTCTGTAAAATCCATACTAAAAAGTTACAATTTGAGCCAGACAGGTAGAAGAACTTTTGACCTTTTGAGAATGAGGTAACAATAAATCCCAGTAGGAGACTGGGAAATGGCTTTTCCAGTCCTACACCATCAGCAGTAGCCACACTCTGGTGTCCATATAGATAGTCCTTCCTTCTCTATCCAAGGTATTCTGCATTCTTTTCCAGATAAAAACATATATTACAGAGAGATATTTTCTTAAATTTCATGTGCATAACAAAAAATGGACATAAATGCCAGTACTGAATCAAATGAAATACGCCAAAGATATAATTTCTCAAGTGATAGTGTTCCCTTCCATAGGAACTCATGAAATGTTTTTAAATTTTGTTACAGGTAAAAGGTCAAATCATGAAATCTGAATCCTTTTAGCCATTAAGCAATGATATATGTATTAGATTTTTTAAAAAACCATTCACAGAACAATTTATAATTTTACTTTATAGTTCTCAAAATGTTTTGCACTCTCACTTTCACTTATAACCTTTCACCTGCAAAACACTAAAAGTCAAAAACTGAAAAAAGTTTCCAGTTTATTTAATTTCTATTGTAATTCCACACCAATAGAATTAATCAGGATCTCATTTACCAACCAGCAGCTCTTTTGTTATAACACAGNAACCATACCTGAAAGCACTCTCTGCACCCTCTCTTCCCCACAACCAGATAACAAAAGAATAAACAGTTTCCTGGAAGCAAAAACAAAAACAAAACAAAAAAAAAAACAAAATACAGGAGTATAAAATTCAATTGTAAAAAAATGAACATTTTTATAATTCTCATTGATGTTAACTTCTGTATGTTTGGGAACAAGAGGGGAGATAAAGACATATAACAAGATAAATGAGGTAACATTGCAAATACACTTATTTACTTTGATACAGAAAAATTTTAAAGCTCTCATGCAGCATAAATCCTGTTCTCCATTTTAGGAATCATAGCAAGAGAATTTGCTTTATGTCTATAAGAAGCCATAACCTCTGAAAGTCAAGCTCTGTAATGAAAAGTTTCCTGCATGTCTGTGGAAACCCCTTGGCTTCCAAAATTTCTGATAAATTGTAATCTGTCATTTAAAAAAATCTGTATAACATCAAAAAGCATAACCATATTTTATTTGACTGTACATGACCATACACAGATCTCAGAGTCTTTGGGTGTGTTTTGGATCATTCAGCAAAGGAATGTGTAGAACCATGGCAAGTCTCCAATTTGGCCTGTGCACACACATCAGTCATATAAGTATAAAATTAGAAAATTCGATGGACTTTAAATCCCATTTCAAATGTAAAAGCTTAAAGATATTAGAAACTTTCTCATAACTTAAACGTTCACTGTGTCAAAAATATCTTTAATGAAAAGACGAACTCTTTTTTCAGTGTTCTGTAGGAGAAAAATACTGATAATATGAATGTTTGTGTTTTCCTTTAAAACTCTCTGTACATCACAGCATTAGCAAAATTTGGAATTCTATTTGATGCTAGCAAGTACAACTTTCTGAGAAAAATAGTAGAAAAATGACAAACATAGTTTGACAGTACACAAAAAAAATCTTCAAAGATAACACAACAATATGTACTGTAACACATTTCTCTTTTAAATCAACACATAATCTTACAGGCATCTTAACAACAGGAAATACTTTTAGTTATCAAAATACATGTAAGATTGTATGAAATTGTATAAATGGAGTAAGGTTTTTCTTAAACTTGCACATTGTCAAGGGAAAAAAATTGAGTTCTTTTCCTTCAGTCCAAAATTCAATACCTGTATTTTTTAATTAAAAAAAAAAAAGAAGGAAAACTTGAAAATATAGAAATAAAACCCAAGAATGTGGTTTCCTTACCCAAATTCAGCTATTTTTGGTACCCAGCTTTAGATGCAAAGCATCTGCATCTAGCTCATATATGTTACGTTATGCTATGTTATGTTAAATCTTAGAAGTTGGTCTTTTACAAAATTCTGAATACATTATTTTTAAAAATATGAGTCTTTAAGAAAAATGAAATTTGGATGAGCCTATCTCTTACCACCTTACTCCTGTAATATGCCACCAGAAGAAAGAATTCTGAAGACTTTGAAAAGGATAATTTATTAAAACTAAAGTTGTTTTAAGGACAATTCTAAAAACTTTTAGAAAGAAGATGGGAAATTCTAGTTAGAAGGAGAAGTATTCTTGATAATACAGCTTTTTGTTTCGGAATGTGTTTACTTGGAAACATTGAAAAACAAGGGTTTGAAGGGGTTGGGTTTTTTGTTTTTTGGTTGTTTTTTTTTTTAGGGGTGTTTTTGCTTGGGGTGGTTCTGGCTATTATGAGGGATATGGAGTACTCATATTCATGCTCAGATCCTCCCTATCAACCTCCTATTCCACCACCTAGACTTCAGTATGTATCTGTTTTCAGATTAGTGCTTCCCACTGAATAGCTACACAGTATATTTAATAAGTGATAGAGGGTCCCTTGTTTCATTCATCCTTTTATCCTAGGTCCTAGTTATTAATTGGATCATGCCTTTTTTTCCTATAAGATTTTTACATTACGGTCATCAATAGTTACTCTTCCAAATCGTTCCTAACAAGAAAAATTATTTTCCACCAAGTTAATATAGATTAAAATATCTATGGCAGAGAATCTGTGTGAGACTGAGAGATAAACTTTTCTTGCTCAGTAAATAGCATTTGGGACAACATTCAGTAACAATGCAAATAATGAGCAGATTGCATGGGGAGCTTTTATTCTCATACAGAAGAGAAATGAAAAGAAGCTACTAGCTCTGGGAAAGGAGTTCAGTGCTTTGTAGCATGACAAGACACAAAGTTATTCAAGAAAACATGATGATCACATTTTTAAAAGAGCAGAGTGACTTCTAAATATAAAAGTGGTCCATCATTAAGCTTTAAATTATGTAAAAGTCTGAACCAGATTCTAAACATGCTAAATGTTAATTGCAAGGTAGGAGTTCAAGGGAAACTGAAAATTATGGAATACAAAATATCAATAATTAGAGTTGACCAATATCAACCCAAATATCGTTAGCTTTGACTGAAATGAATTCTCTGGTATCAAATCAATTCTCTGCACTCTTCAGTATTAGAGAAAATAATTTTTATGGCAAAATCCTTTTTGAGCACTGTAAAAATGTAAAAAATATACTCTTTCAAATATAAATTGGAACTTGATATAGAAACAGCAGCAAGAGGTTAATTTGATACAATAAAATATCAGTTTAATTATCGGAATGAAAAAAAAAAGAAAAAAAGAAAAGGAAACATACACATGGAACAACCTAAAGAAAACAACAAAGGGCATTGTGCCACATGAATGTATTTTGATCCATGACACCCATAACATTAGTCTAGACAGCACACAATAAGTGACTAAATATTTTATTCTATGGAATCCAACAACGGCAGGCCTGAAAACCTCCAGAGACATGAATTTGCAGTCAAGGGGAAATATTTATCAAGGTTTTTTCTTGCTTTTTTTTTTATATTTTCTTGGGTAACTTCAATATGATCCACCCAGGAAGTCTTTCCTGGAAAATATCTACACTCTCTTTGCTTCCACAAGCTTGATGAGACATATTATGTTCTTAGTGTCAATCTCATGGCATCATTCCTTGAGAAATCTAGTCCATGACAGCACACTGCAAATTATGGGGATATCAGGAAGTAAATGTAAAGGTATCACAGAGCATTACCAATGCTAAAGGGTGCTATAAAGGTGATTACTTTGAAACTCAGGATAAGCTACACTTCCAGCTATCTTTCTTGCTTTCCTAGACTTCTAATTTGAAAGATATGTTTCAGTCACTCTTTGCAAAAACAGATTTGGAAGCAGCCCCAGGAGAGAGAAAAAGTGCTGGAGCATTTATTACAGTCTGTCCAAGAAATAACAGGGTTAATAATGTTTGATAAGCCTACGCAATGTAAAGAGTGAAAAGAACTGATGCATTTTTAAAGGGATTGTCAGTCCCACTTGAGGCAGATGCAATAGTCACCCAGAGAACTCTGTCAGTAAGCAATGTCATTAATAATGATTCATGGATATGGATATTCACAACAGCTGTGTCCTCACCTTTAAGTACCTCATACAATATTTAGAAAGTGCTGGGAGATATTGCAGCAGGGAAGCAACTAAATTGCTAGAAGGCAATGCTGGTTTAAATTGTTTAAGGTTCATCCTCAAAACCGGTGTACAGATTTTTCAGAATTAATCTCTCTTCCTCCATCTCTCTCCAATAAACCTGTGGCAAGCAAAATGATCAGCATGCTAATCATCCAGTCAGTGAAATCTTACAATGGTGTGATGTGTTGGCATCAACACAAATATATATCATCTTATGAATCCTTCCTTCTTACCAATCCTCCTTCCTCCATTACCATAGAAAAGAAACATATTGAGCAGTTTCCTAGGAATATCTTGAATTTTAAAATTCAGAAGTACATTCTTAATGCTCCTTTTTGTTTTACTCTGAGCTGTTGTAGTTCAAAAGAATGAATTCATTGTTTTCATTAAATAAGATGTATTTCATCATCAGACTCAGCAAAAGAAAAATACCTTAACTACAATCTAATTATTCTTGAAAAGAGGAGAAATTATTAGTAAAATATTCCTCTTGTATATCCCTACACATCTTTAAGGACTATAAAAAATGAACTCTAAAATTACAAATTAAAACTCCTTAAATGTTAACAATATTGCCTACACTGCAATATTCAAAGGACATGTGAATTTTTTGTAGGAGGGAATCACCATAAGGTGGATCCATGCACAGTTCCTGGACCCTTCCCATCCTAATTTCCTGAATGACTGAGCTTTGGCTCCTGAGTTCGCCCATGAATGGCAGGCAAGCCATCACAAACACATAAAAGTTACAAACCGCTAATTTTTGCAGCAATTCAGGACCATCTACAAACCAAGGTGTGATTCAATTTACCAATATATATCTCAGAAGGTATTTTGAGCACACTGCTGATGCTTCAGGTCATGGGCCATAGACTCCACACAAATTGTGCTCTTCTGCTGGTCCTCCATGTAGTAAAACTGACAAACTTTTGCATTGTCATTGTTGATTTTGCATTAACAATGCAAGGGTGTCACAGGCAGAGTGGGAGTTTCAGACATAGTTGATTAGAGAAACCCTCCCACTGAGTCTCAAGGTGTGGGAGACCTTGCTCTCTAAACTCCTATCCAGGGAGGAGCCTGGGTGTGGTTGGGTCCAATCCTAGAGGCAACCTTAGGTAACAGTTTACAACTAAAAGATTATACAATTATAATTGAACTTTTATACAATCCTGTCCTACAGGATTAAGCATGGAAAAACCAATATATTTATATAAATATAAAAATAATTTATTTAAATTGACTCAAATAATTACAATAATTAGCCGAAAATACCTTAATCAGAGTTATTTACTATACAATATGAATATTTATAATTACTAATACAGCAAAATGTTTTTTGAAGCAATTTTGAAGAATCTAGATAAAAGCAATTATAGTGATGCAATTATAGTGACACAATTTTATTTAAGCTAGCAAAACAATTATTAAGTAGAGATTGATGATATTTACCCATACCAATGCCTGTGGGCAAGTCTCTTTTCCACAGCCTCAAGGAACAACACCGAGTGGTATCCCAACTCACGAGCAGGATCTTCACACACACCTTAGGAGGCATGCTAGAAGTCCTCACTGTGCAAAAGAGGGACTGGACTTTTATAGTATAAGAGTGTCAGTGATGGGCATTTTTTAGATTATATGTTGTCAGGTTTACTCAGCAAAATATGCTTTGCGCTGAAAAACGTGTCAGCAGCTTTTTTGTTCATACTGAGTCTCTTCTCTCCGTCAGGGCCTGCACACTCTCGCTCCTGCCAGGCTCAGTCAGGGAGCACCTGTCCTGTATGTCCTCGTGGTGGGTCTGATTGCTGGTCAAGCTTGTCTTGGCACTCTTCAACACTAGAGCCAGCAGACCCTCTTTGCTTAATCTTATCACTGATAGCAGACCTTCCTTGCTTGGCCAAGCAGCACAGCAGCCCCTCGTTGTTCAATCCATCACTGATAACCTGTAAACAAGTGTGAGGGCCCACCTTAAGGTTAAGGAACAAGAGCAGTTTCAAGCTGCTGCATCCCTATTTAGGCAGAGCATGTTGCTGCAACAGCATGGCATCAATGGCGTGCAGCAACAGCAGGGTGACTGCTATAAAGGATTCTGTCACCCTGGTATGGGCCTCCTGCACCAGAGTGAATCCAGCAGCAAAAGCTGAGTCACTCTTGCCGTGATGATGGGAAAGGCTTCTTTGTGGATCAGAATAACTGCAGAAGTAACCCTGCCAACGACTATCCTACCTCTAACCCAGGTTTCACACCTTTAAGTAACATTCTGCACCAGTAGCTGGAACACCAATTCTGTCAATGCTGGTTAACACCAGGGGCATTCTTGCCAAGTAATTCCACTCTCCCAAGCACCTAGTTGTGTAAGAGCTTAGAATGACAGCGCCTGATCAGAGCCAGCTGTTTAACAGTTGGTGCCTGCCTCATCAATGTACATATCTGATGAGGCCACTTAGTCTCTCAATAACCATTATTCATGTCTACTCAAGCACTCACTGTCTTCCCGCCTCCTCCCTTTTGCCATTTTCATATAGGCATAAACAATTCTTTCAGTCAGTATGAAAACTTCAATACAGAGAAAATATAAATGGTAGTGATTGTTATTAAGAAACAAAACAATCTTCTGGGGAGCCCAGTCAGACTGCTTGTCATGGGCCAGTCTTCCTACACCATGTTTTGTTTATTGAATCCACGGAAAGCTCTAAACTAAGTGGCATAAAGAATACTAGTTGTTAAAGTGTCTATTTAATTTTGATCCATAAAATATTATAAAACATTACAACCTGTATTTTATTTTCCTAGCAAATTCAATTTTTTACAAAACACCTATTAGGAGTCTAAAATATAGTATTCATAAAGATACAAACACTTGTAAATAAATAAACCTGTGCAGCTCAAATTTCAACTACTAGCATTTTTTGAAAGAGAAAACCACAAAAATACAAAAAATAGTTCAGTCACCAAATAAAATTAATAACTCTCCCTTTTTCTTTCCTGAAATCTTGTTCAGTATCACAGAACCACAGAAACAGAATAGTTAAGCTTTGAAGATTCCTCTTGTGAAGAGATCTTCTCAAGCAAGGTCAACTACAGCTTGTTGCTCAGGTTTTTGTCTGGTTGGGTTTTGAGTATTTTTGAAGATGGAGATTTTACAACCTCTCTAGAAACCTATTCTAGTATATGAACACCCTCACACTGAAAGAGAAAAAGATTTTATTCTCTTATGTGTAAGTGCAATTTCCCATATTTCAATATTATTATTAAATAAATAGTTGAGGATTCAAATTATGGTACTCATTTTAATCTGTGACATACATGGACATTCAAATTTCCACTTGCAGAAATGAAAGACATATGCATCGCCACCAAAACTTTGAATATTTTTTTCATAATTGAGTTTTTAGCTGGATTGATAACCTACAGGGTAGCCAAGGACAGAAGTTTATCCTTTGGCACAGAATTTTTGTCTGCTTTTGAGGTAAAGATCAGTGGAATAAAGTAGTTCTGTAATCACACTTCTTATTAGTTTTGCCTCAAAAGGCAACAACAGACAGTTGGCCAATTCAAT
Source organism: Pardalotus punctatus (assembly GCA_013400915.1). NCBI lineage: Eukaryota > Metazoa > Chordata > Aves > Passeriformes > Pardalotidae > Pardalotus > Pardalotus punctatus. Next base: position 497,045 of record VZTX01000265.1, on the reverse strand, counting down.
GCCATGAGACAAAGACTGAACACATGCCCTACGCTGAAGATCAGCCAGCTGGCACAATCAGCTGCACCAGGCATGTTTCCAGTTTATGAAGTGGAACATTTAATATTTTGGTTTGAAACACGTACCCTCTTCCAATCATGTGAAAACAAAATTAACTATGGTCAATTTAGCTACATGTGAAACATAGAAGGATAATCAGCCACCTCATTTAGCACTATTTCTTTGTCCCCAAGAGTGTACATATCCCACGCCTGTTGAATTATAGAAGGGAAAACACATTTCATGACTACTTTTTTGAAAGGCAGAAAATAATCTACATGCTTTTTAATTAGACCACCTCAAAGTCAGGATAGAAAAACCATAAGAAGGTCTTGGCATGTAAGCTTAATGTTTAAAATTCAGAAGGAAATGTTAAAGCTCATTGCCACCAAGCTTTAAATTTCCTTTTCTGGTCTGCTTTGAGTATTTTGTCTCTTGAAGATATCTTGTCTAATAGTGCAGAAATTAGCTTCATTGAAGCAAATGGTCAAAAGCATCAAGAGTAGTTACTCATCTAAGTCCTATTGAAGCTCCCACTTCACTTATGAGAATGTACTTGAGTAAAATGGTTTCATAGAATCACTGAATGGTTGTAGTTGGAAGGAANATGAAGTGGAACATTTAATATTTTGGTTTGAAACACGTACCCTCTTCCAATCATGTGAAAACAAAATTAACTATGGTCAATTTAGCTACATGTGAAACATAGAAGGATAATCAGCCACCTCATTTAGCACTATTTCTTTGTCCCCAAGAGTGTACATATCCCACGCCTGTTGAATTATAGAAGGGAAAACACATTTCATGACTACTTTTTTGAAAGGCAGAAAATAATCTACATGCTTTTTAATTAGACCACCTCAAAGTCAGGATAGAAAAACCATAAGAAGGTCTTGGCATGTAAGCTTAATGTTTAAAATTCAGAAGGAAATGTTAAAGCTCATTGCCACCAAGCTTTAAATTTCCTTTTCTGGTCTGCTTTGAGTATTTTGTCTCTTGAAGATATCTTGTCTAATAGTGCAGAAATTAGCTTCATTGAAGCAAATGGTCAAAAGCATCAAGAGTAGTTACTCATCTAAGTCCTATTGAAGCTCCCACTTCACTTATGAGAATGTACTTGAGTAAAATGGTTTCATAGAATCACTGAATGGTTGTAGTTGGAAGGAACCTCTGGAGACCGTCTAGTCCAACCTGCCTGCTAAAGCATGTTCTTCTGGAGCAGGCTGCACGGGATCACATCCAGGCAGGTTTTGAATCTATCTAGAGAAGAAGACTCCACAACCTCTCTGGGCAGCCTCTCTCAGTGCTCTGGCACACTCAAAGAAAAAATTTTCTCATATTCATATGGAACTTCCTCTGTTTCATATTGTGCCTATTGTCCTGTCACTGGACACCACTAAAATGTCTGGCCCTAACCTTTTGACATCCATCCTTAAGATGTTTCACAGAATCACAGAACATTCTGAGCTGGAAGAGGCCTCCAAGGATCACAAAGTCCCACTCTTACATGAATGGCCCATAAGGAGATCAAACCCACAACCTTGGCGTTATCACCATGTTTTAACCAGCTGAGCTCCTCTCAGGGTGAGTTGTATGCATATAGACAAGATCACCTCTCGGTCATCCCTTCCCCAGGCTAAACAGTCCCAGGTGCCTCAGTATCTCCTCATAGGAGAGACACACCCCTCATCATCTTTGCAGCCTTCCTCTGCACCCTCTCCAGAAGCTCCATGTCTCTCTTGTCCAGAGGAACCCAGAACTGGACATAGAACTCCAGATGTGGCCTAATCAGAGCAGAGTAGAGGGGCAGGATCACCTTCCTTGACCTGCTGGCCAGTCTTCCTGATGTAGCCCAGGATGCCATTGGCCTTGGTGAACCCAGCTCCCTAACATCTCATGTAACCCACACTTCCTGAGCATACCTATGAGGATATTATGGGAGACCATATCAGCAGCCTTGACATCCACACATCCACTGCTCTCCCCTCATCAATCATGTCATTCCATCATGGAAGTCTATCAGAATGGTCAAGCATGACCCCCATTGATCAATCCGTTTGACTACTCCTTATTTTCCTCCACATGTTTAGAGAAGACATTCAGGATGAGATATTTTTTAACATCTTTCAGGGATAGAGGGGACGATGGAGAGACAGGTTTTGTTTGTTCACTTGTGAGGGAGTTTGCCCTTGTGGTTTTCTGTCCTCTTCACTAGCACAAGGTGACACAACATTTCTATTTCATATTAATTGAAATACAGGTAACCAGATGAATTAGCATAATTTTACAAAATAATGTAATTTTGTAAAATTAACATTAAGTACTAAGACTCTAAAATGCCAGATAAAAAGGCAGTCTTAGGTCTATTGATTGAAGTATCAAGGGCAAATTAACAGAACTACACCAAAACCCAGGAAATTGCATAGCAATAGTAAAGTTACTAATAATAGGGTAATTACTGTAAAAACTGCAGGTCACAACCTGCTTCTACTGTAGTGCTCCATTTAGGCAGCATTGAAGGCAAAAAAGAAATGCACAGAAGGATATGAATTTCACTCATGTCAGGTTAATTCTCTTTTTTTTTCATTTTATGATTCACTTTTACTTCCACTGGGGTAATAAATTTTTAGTATTTAAGTCCAGGGAGGAACTATGAATTAGAGGAGTGTTGAGGTTTGACCCTGGCCAAATGCCAGGGACCTACAACGTCTGCTCTCTATGCTCTCACCTGTTGCAGCTATGCAGAGGAGAGGAATCAAACTAACACAAACACACTGGACTCAGGAGTTGAGACGAAGCACTGGTGGGGAGGGGACGCACAAGAACATGAGCAAACAGGTGAGAAATTTAAGTTGCAAAGTGATTTATCAACCTAACAGAGTCAGAGGATAAATGAGAGGTAAAAATAAGCTCTTAAGACACCATCTCTTCACTCACCCCCCTTCCCTCTTAAGACACGGTTCCTCAGCTCACCCCCTCCCTCCTTCACACAACCAACAGCTCCGGGGTGGGGCAGGGTATGGGGGTTTCCCTTTGGTCAGGGTCAGTCCACCAGGGAGAAGAGCCCACTACTCAACCATGGGGTCCCTCCCACGAGAGACAGTCCTCTGAGAACTTCTTTGG
>VZTX01000265.1:353295-493741 GCA_013400915.1 Pardalotus punctatus | reverse complement strand
GTAACCAACATCTCTAATTGGCCCAGGTTTGGCCAGCAGCATGTCCATCATCTTCAGAGCCATCAGAGGGTGGCTCTACTGGACAGGGTGAAAAACTTCCAGAACCTTCACACAGGACCCACAGGAGCCATCTTGGTGCCCCTCCCTACCCACTAGCAAAAACCGGGCCAAGTAAAACCACCACAAGGAGTGTTTTGTATAACCTAAGTAGATACACAGAGTCACAGGTAGGAAAATGTCTCTGAGAACATCAGATCCACCCTCTGACCAAACACCACCTTGCCAACTAGACCACGGCACTATGCTCCACGTCCAGTCATTTCTTCAATACCTCCAGGAAGGTGACTCTACCACCCACCTGATGGCGGACATTCAAATATTTAACAACTCTTTCTGTGAAGAAATTCCTCCTGATATCCAGCCTGAACCTCCCCTGGCACATCTTGAGGGCATTTCCTCTCATCCTGTCACTTGTTGCTGGGGAGAAGAGAGTGATCCCCACCTGGCTACGCCCTTCTTTCAGGTGGTTGTAGAGAGTGATAAGGTCCCTCTGAACTTCCTTTTCCCCAGGTTAAACATCCCCCACTCCCTCAGTTGCTCCTCATAACACTTACCCTTTGGACCCTTCACCAGTTTCCTTGCTCTTCTCTGGACCCGCTCCAGCACCTCAATGTCTTTCTTACAGCTAAAATTAACTACCTTTTTTTTTTTACATTTGTTTAATTACATTTTATTAATCTTTTGGTTACATTGTATGAATAATAGAGAAAGTCTATACTAATTGAGCAAAATAGTATTTTACAAAGACATTCCTTGGAATGAACTTTCACCATTGCACATATAAATCACTATTATAAATGTTATAGTGAACTTACAGACCCATGTTAAATGAAATAGTGTGAATTATTTTTGAAAGGAATTGCAAAATATGAGGAAACACTGTCTCTTACATTCAATTTTAGTCTGTATATTTTCTACATCAACACACAGAAATCTTCTCAGGTCATGCCTGAACAAGTACAGTGCAAGCTACTATCATTCAGAAAGAAGTTACCATTCTACAGCAAAACTTTCATTTCCTTATTAGCAGAAACAGAGTGAACACAATGAATAGAAGTTTCATTATTTATTTATTCATTATTTCTGTATAAAAGCTAGAACCAAGTTCTTCCTCTAAGCCACTGAAACTTTATTGATGTTAAAAGGTTGTGTGAGTTAGGCAGAAGAAAATGAAGTTGTTACTTTTAAATGCTGGGGTAATGGAGCCAAACTTTCTTTCAGAAACAGTAAAGAAATGTGTTCCTAAGACCTTGACATTTAAATCTATTGTATGACCTGTGGTTTTCCATTTCTCCACCATTAGTGTGCTAGGGTTTATTTAGGATTTCTCTTTCTGACTGAAACGAGGCAGATATAATTTGACCTGATGTAAGCTTATTGATCTATTTAGACAAAACCACTTTTTCTTCTCTCATTCATTATCCCTGAAGTGTAACTGTTTCAGATTTTTTGGGGGTGCTTTTGTTGCTACACCAAATGCCTTATAAATCAAAAGCAACAGACTTACAAGTCTTCTATACCATTGCTATTTCAGACTTGTAATACAATAGACTTGATTTACATATTTTATTTTAAGCACACATCAAAATTATACTAATATCAATAACATACATTATGGAAATTAAATAATAAACCACCGGTTTACTGAAATGGGATTTGATTTACTGTTCAAACCTCTATTGATGGGTTCTTTCTCTTTTATAGAGACACAGATCACACCCAGCTCCCAGTACCATTCACAGTAAGGAATATTAAATCTTCATCAGAAGTACTTGTCACCACAAGTATCTGACAGAGTCTGAATAAAGAGAAAGGAAAAGAAAAAAATATCAGAAATATCAACAACACTGTACTCAAGTAGTGGACAGGCTGTGTCTGGTCAGAGGAAGACCAAAGAGAGCAGGAATACTGGATGGATCACTAGAGTTTTTCTCATCTTTACAGCTGAGATCAGATGGAGTGTCTGTGATGCCCATTGTAACCAAGTTGCTGCTGTGTTTACATTTCAATGGGTTGTGGTCCTTTTTGGCTGGTAGTGCTTACAATAAAGTACCATGGCAGCAGAACAGAGCTTAACAATGCAGGCACAAGACAGGGTTGCAGAAGAGCTCTTCCTGTGACTGGTTAGCTGATGAAGAGGTGAAGGAGTGAGGGGAAAAATAAATTTCCTTCAGACTTTTCTCCCCGGAAGAAATAAAGCTGAAACTGTGGTATTCCTCTAGCGTACCAGCAGCAGGGAGATTTTCAGCTCATGGGGGGACCTCAGAGAAAGATGCATTGATCTGCCCCATGCAATATAAATATTCTGCATCAGGAAAGGAACAAATGAGGGAAAGGGGGAGAGCCTCAATACTGCAGACAATATAGACTTCAAAGCAGCCCCTCAGCTTCATCATGGAGTGTGAATTTCTTTATAATTTTCAAGAGTTTTCAGAATTCCAGTACAAGCTTTTACAAATCACACTGAAATCAATAAAAGAATTTGAAATTATAACCTTTCTTTGAGTTTGGAATGAAGTATCTCTTGGTAGAACAGCCAGCCTTTCAATGAATGAGTAAGCCACAACTAGAAAATTTTCCCACCATTCTGATACTTAAGAAACTCAAGCCTGTTCTGAGGGTGTTTTGGTAAATGTTAATATTAAGCCATCAGTTGTCTATGGGTGTGTGGCATTTGGCATTTGTGTGTGGCAGTCATACATAGCTGTGGGTCTAGTACCTGGTTCAAAAACTGTAACCTTTCCTTTATTGATGTTTTATCAGCTTTTGCAGTATATACATTGCACTGATTTATATCTGCTTCCTGGAAGTGGCAACATGTCCTTTGCCTTGTGGCAGAAGAAGGTTGGAAGGACTACAGTCACACAGCATGTATCCCTTTCTTCTTTCCCCAAGTATATGGATTTTTGACACTTTCAGGAGGTTGCCTCCATAGCTAGTTCAAGTGCTCTATGATGCCAAAAAAATAGATACTAGAAACTAGTAATAATTTTTAGATAAAAGATCTCACAAAGAAATTTGTTCCAGTAGCCGTAATGCTTCTATCTTTCTATTGCTTAAGGATACAGCTTTAAAATATGTCTAGAAGAAGAAATATGTCTAGCCAGCTTAATCATAAACATGTTGGAAAAAGAGTCTCCAGGGACTTCTCACTCTCCTTGTAAATGACCTTAATCTGGACTAGACTTTCACCTAGGTTTCAGCTCAGTTGCAATGCCATCACCTAATTACACATCTTTCAATTATGCTTTTTATAAAATCATGTGACATTATTTCACTGTCAATTACATGTCATGGCACATAATATAACTATGGCTTGTCAGCAGAGAAGAAACTTAGAATCATTCGCTTTAATGCAAGGCAGAATATTTTCCTAGAAAAGTTAAATTTATTAAAATTGACCTTGAATTAATTGGACACGAAATCCATCTCAATGGAAAGATTATTATTACATTGTATTACTTGTTAAATCAGCCTATCACTATTTTTTCCTTTTTCCTTGTACAGCTTTCTTTTTTCCTTCTGCTACCCTTTCTTTTTTTTTTTTTTTTGCAAAGAGGAATGAAGTGACAATTATTTTTTGAATTGCTGAGAGCTATTTTCATGTTACCTGAAGATTTCAGCAGTGACACCTTGCTTACCCAGGTAGCGCTCATCATCTATTGGCAGACAGTGTCAGCCAAGGAGCCACACTCCTCATTACACAAAGTATTCAGCCTTTTTAAGCTAAATCTTTTTTTGGCTTTCTTTCTGGAATAGGCAGTGCTAGAGCAGAAGGGTGGGAAGGGGGAATATCTGCATGTCAGCTCTGAGGACAGCTCCTAGAGCTGGCCCTCATGAAGGTTATGAGCCTGGGAAGAGCAGCCTGTAGCATTATTCCCCTTTTTCAAAAATAACGATGTTATTAAGGAACAGCAGAAATTCAGGACACTTGTGCACAAAAAAAAAAAAAAAAAAAGCAGCCATTAAAACAAAACCAGGCTTCTTTTATACCTACTGATCTGTCCTGTCAAATAAAAATGGGGCTTGAAATCTACTGCTTTAAATACCTTTATGTCATTTTTGACAGCACAAGCAGAATATCTCTCTAATGGTGTTGTTACAATCAACTAATTTTCTGCTTCTGTTATGACAGAAAAATTCTTTTGTTTGTATTCATAGCAAATGTGCTAATATTTCAAATATGCTTAAAATTGAGATATTTGAAAAATCTCTATTAGACTACTTTTTAAAGCCTCATGAAAACTAAAAATAAATATTCCTCATAAAAATGCCTAAACAAATCACATAAAGAGTAATGTTCATTAAATAAGTAGTCATATTTTCATCTGTTCTTTTTGTGGTATAAAAGTAAAGGCCATAGAAAGCTAAGGAACATGTTTTGCAATTACATCAATTGATTTTAAAACAAGTTTTCCTTACATGAAAAGGGTGAATCTGACACTACTCTACCATCTACTATGACAGAAGTATTCACAGTATTTAGTCCAGAGATAGTAGGGTGACTTAGACAATGTGGGAACTTTGTGGTACATTTATTGTCATGTATCCAAGGACTGCAAAGTGCTATAACTCTACACCCACAGAATAGCCCCATTTTTATGTCCCCACTAAAGCTGAATGGATTAATATCTTGTTTGTGAGGAAATAAATAACACATCAGTTTGTGCAAAATGAGATTTTTGGAATTGGACTCAGAGCAATTTGAGACAACAAATACTGTAATGCCTACTCACTTCCTGAAGACAGGAGTAGGAGGCCTTGGAGCAAATAGGCTGCCGAGATTGTAGGCAATTTAGAAAGGTTTTACTGCAGCAGAACATGAGATGTAGAGACAAGATGGATTCCGGGAGTAATGCTGGGTCAGCTGTCTTACTGAAGTGACCTCCACCTTAAACTTAACTTGATGAGGAGTGTCATAAGCCACTCTGTTGGTTTTAGCTGGAGCTGAGTTATGTTTCTTGATGGTAGCTGGTATGGGGCTGTGTTTTGGATTTGTGCCGTGTTGATAGCACAGGGATGGTTTTGATACCACTGAGCAGCACTTGCACAGAGCCAAGGCCTTTTCTGCCTCTCACCCCACCCCACCAGTGATGAGGCTGGGGACACACAAAGAGCTGGGAGGGAACACAGCCAGGACAGCTGTTCCTGGCTGACCAAAGGGAAATTTCATAACATACAGCATCATGCTCAGTAATAAAACTGGCCACGAGGAAGGTTATCTGCGGCTGCCAATGTTTGGGGACAGTTTGGGCATGAGGCTGTGAGCAACTGGGGTTTTTTGCATCACCTTTCTTGGTTTCTCATTTAAATTTTTATGTGGTTTCTGGTGTTTTGTTTGGTTGGGTTTTTTTTTAATTATTAAATTGTCTTTATCTCGACCCATGAGTTCTCTCACATTTACAGTTCTGATTCAACAAGCAGCTGTGTCAGGCTGAGTTGCTAGCTGGGGCTAAAACATAACAGCTGCATTGCACTGACCAATAGATTATTACTTTCATAGGAAAGATTCTCTTCAATGTCATAGTTTCCTTGAGCTGTAAAGGAAATTTCAGACAATATATTCAAGGCTGTTTCTTACAGAAATTCCTTGTAGACGTTCAGAAAGACAAGGAAGCATACTTCAGTCCAAAGGTTCAGATCTTCATGAGAAGTAGCTCTCCCTACTAAGATATAACACCGAAATCTAATATTAAAAAATTGTTGGTTTAGATTTCACAGGAATTATATTTAATCAGAAAAAGAAGTTTCCAGGCCAAAGCAGACTTTCTGAGCTCTCTCCTTAGCTGAGATATCCTTAAGTCATCTGCCTTTAATTGAAGTTGTAAGTGCTCAAGTTTTTCTGGAATAATGGCTTTTAAAAAGCATTCTTCATTTGATGATATTTCTGTATAATGCAGTGGTCTAAGAAGGAATTTTAGTATAAAATTATTCAAATACAAAGCTCGGAAACAACTAGATGTTCTTGCATCCCCCAAAATATTCTCACTGCAAGGAAACACTGATCAAATCTAATATTTTTAGTGGGTGACTTCTTAGTTTCAACATTTAAAACCACTTTTCAAATTACTCTAAGCAAAGTTTATAGCATTGTTTTATATTTTCTCCTCTAATAATTTTTTCCAAGTCATAAATGAAGGTGGAAAACGTACAGTTATGATAATAACTTTAGAATGTAAGTCATAAAGGAAAAATAAGATTTAAATTGACATTTGCCCTATTGTTATAATTGTGGTGTAATTTGGTATCATAGCAAGGCCTGTGTACATACCCAATGCACTAAGTTATTATTTGCCTGGTCCAGGAAATCCCTAGATGGTCTCTTCATAGAGACAGAATAGATATAATGGACTGGCTTGAGATAAGAAAAGATAATTGAGATACTTCCCAGCCTCCTTCACAGCAAAGTTTTTAACTAATTGCTGCAGGAACACTACAGTTGGGAATTTCGGAAAGGTCTAGAGATTTCCCCAGGCAGATTCTGCTGTGTATACCAATTGTTATGTTTAATATTTAGATTAATATCCTCGGTGGAGACTGACTATCACTGAGAATCTCAGGTGATTCCAAATCACAGAACTGGCCATATTGTACATAACTGTAGGTACAAACACTTACCGCAGATACAGCATCATAAAACAAGTCCTTTGTACATTGATAATTAGGAGATATTTTGTATTAAGATTAATACAATCAATAATGAAGGATTACAGTGTGGCTGAAGAGGCTATGTAAGGCTTTGGGCAGCTGGGATATAAAAACCAAGTAGAAAAGTGATTCAGGACACCTATATTGATTCAGCCGAAGATGCTGTTACAAGGACCCCTGCAAAAGAAATTTCTATTTCTATCCAGAGAGTAACCAATCATTATTTTTTAGAGATGTGATCTTCTACGTGAGCATTGTCTTATGCAAAGAGAATTCTTACCAATTTTTCTGTGTTTGCACAATAGTATAGAGTTTTAGAAGATGAGAACCTAAATTTCACTTCTGCTCATTTTAAAAGAAACATTGAAAAAATATTGGGAGGAAACCTAATAAATTAAAAAGAAGACTGAAAAGCAAAAAAATTCTACCTTGAAGGGACTGCCTGCTATATACTTTTTTTTCTAGAAAGCAATCTTTATGACTAAATACATTTTCTAAGAAGCCTTCAAAATTCACTATCTTTATTTTGAGCATTCTTTATTAATACAAATATAGTAAAGTTAATACTTTTATAATATCTCACATTATGATAAATGTATGTTATATGAATTTTTGTAACAACTTGCTTCGAGAGTCCCTTATCAATACCCAGGTGACTTCAGTTAATCATTCAAACATTGCTATATATAGTATTCCAGCTGTAGGGTGAGCAAAAAGAGAGAAGGGTCTATCATTTCACTGACCTTCTCAACAACTAGATAAGCTTTCATCAACTTTCTCGTTAGCAACATCTGACTGATTGACTACGTTAACCCAAATAGAAAAGCAAAAGCCAGGCAGATCATTTGCATATTTTATTAATGGCATTCATAAAACACCATTTGGCATTCCTATGGGAAGTATAACACGATCTGATAGCTTTTGCATTTATTTGTTGCAAAGAAAATGGCAGTGTATACCTCTAATATTTTAGGGATACAGTTTATGTATACTTTCTCAGAATTCAAATGATAACTGCATAAGAATGAAAAATGCCCTGGACAGTCTGTGAAGGAAAATAAATTAACTGATGAAGAAAGACAGTCCAAAAATTATTCTAACTCACTTAAAAATGTAGGTTAAAATACTCACATTGAACAAATCTCCAAAGATCAAGCAATGTTGTCCTACCTTGGTCAGAGACAATAAAAGCAGGTAATTCATTTTGAGGTCACAAGCCCATGAAAACACAGGGTGAGAGATAGCTCATGAAGTTCCACTGGTTATACAATCATTGTATAACCAAGCATTAAAATGCAGACTATAAGGTTTTTTAGATGATATTATTATTATTATTACTATTGCTATTACTATCGCTATTATTGCTACAGCACTGGATATAATTTTAAAATGTCAAGAGCAAAAGTCTTGAGAGACTCAGTTCTCTCCCTGTTTCCTTTTCCCTTAAATGAGTACAAGCTGTAGCAAACTCTGCCTTATCTTATTTCATTACCACTCATTTGTGAGTTCAGAGATGCTGCCCAGTGTGAGAAAAAAAAGTGAAAGAAAACAAAAACAATCTATCCTTCCTTCCTTCCTTCCTTCCTTCCTTCCTTCCTTCCTTCCTTCCTTCCTTCCTTTCCTTCCTTTCCTTCCCTCTCTCTCTCTAGTACATCTAAAGTTAAGCAGGAAGTACTAGAAAGTAAAGAAATAAATATTTTCAGATGGAATTACTCAACTGTGTGAAATCTAAAAGTGTCTTACATCTTTTTATGATATGCAAGCAGGCCAGAGGGCACCACCAGCACTGACTGTTCCTGTTTAGACCTCCCAGAGCCTCCACAAACCCTACGTGTATGTGTGCATGGGTATATATAATATATATATATATGTATGTATGTATATATGTCTACACACATATATATTTGGCATTTTCCTTGCATAACCATGGCATGTAATTGCATCTGTGAGACTGCTAGTGAAAGCAACTGAGTCATTTTTTCTCACTATGGACCTTGTAAAACATGTTATAGATCTTTCCCTTCAAGGAAAGTTATTTGTGAACACTGTCATCACTACATTCCATAGGTGCATTTACCACTAAACCACACCAGGCCTTGGAATGTCATCTACATATACATAAATAGAAATTCTGTGCCTTTTAGACTGTGCTGAATTCAACTGCGGGCATAACACAGCATGCTTGGGAGCCAATTATAGCATGTTATTGTCCTCCACATCTATGCTGTAATTCTACAGGGAAATTATGGGAAATGAGCAGGTAAATAACTCTGTTTGCTGCTATCATGATTTTAAGACCAGTTGGAGATTAAAACACAGCCACTTGCTCAACCCTGTGCCCTCCTCCCCCCTCACCCAAGTAGAATGGCAAGGAAAATCAAAGTAAAACTTGTATGCTGAAATAAGAACAATTTAATAACTGAAAATAACTGTAAAATACAGTAATAATGGTAAATATTAATAAACATGTGATGCACAGTGCAATCACTTACCACTTGCTGACCAATGCCAAACATCACCTTCCTCCTTCTTTCCCCACTTTATATACTGACACTATGCTATATGGTCTGGAATATCCGTTTGGTCAGTTTGGGTTGAAACTGGCTGTACAAAAAGCAGAAAAGGCCTTGGCTCTGTGCAAGCCCTGCTCAGCAACAATAAAGACATCTCTGTATTTTTAACCCTGTGTTCAACACAAGTCCAGAACATAGCCCTGCTCGAGCCACGGTGAAGAAAATTAACTCTGCCCCAACTAAAACCAGCATACCTGCCTATGACAGCACTTCATCTGTTATTTTTCTTTTCTTTTTCTGAATCTTGAAGCCCTGCTGAAATTTTTTACTGCAAGTATATGAATATACAAAGTATATATATAACGAGAAAGTAAAGTTGAAACTAAACACGCACACATACGTGCAAAAAAATTGAAGTCTAGATTAAGCAGCAGATTAATGTGTTGACTGAAACATAAAGATCCTAATAGTTAATTGTTGTACATTCAATACATGCCATATGCTGGACTGCCTTTTTCCAAATACCAATACACAAGCATGAGTAGGCAAACTCCTGCTTTCTATATTCTCTTTAATACATAGTACTCAAGCTTTGTAGAAACTGCCATGGGAAACAAAAGTATATAAGTGCAAAGAAATTTGAGGAAAACCCTGAGGACATGATCTTTTATTGCATATATTACTTTGAATTGATTACATGGCTACTGAACTTGTCATTTGTAAGCACTATACTAATGTTTGATAGCTACAATTCTACCAATCTATGGATTTCTAATTAGAGGATGAGCTGCCTTCCTAAATTTAAATTAAATGCTTATTGGAGACATTTATACTCAAGTTGTTTTGAATATATGAACTCATACTTAGTGTTAAATATGCATATTGATATTTTACTGATTATAGCTATATTTTCATATGTCAATTTGAAACCTAGATTCAAGAGATTAAATTAGCAGAATAGATTAACAAAAAGGGATTTACACATTTCATTTACTATTCAGTCCAACTTGTTTTCCAATTAAGTTTTTTTTTTTTTCTGTATGTCCTTAAGCTCTAGAGGGATCTCTGATAGTGGTGCCTGAATGCTGAACATTGTCTTATTCAAACGTGGATTAAATTTGTAACTGCCATCCTTGCCTCAGTAATTATTAAGATTTTTATAGTTTAACCTGTGCTTCCAAGCAGGTGTTCCCTGCAAAGCACAGACTAAAATAGCATGTGCAATGCTACACTTCTGATTAGTGTACTTAGTATCTTAGTATAGAATTTAGAATTTGCTACCATGATGCTGTCAAAAGAAGAAGACTAGGAAACCACTGTGAAAACATTAGGAAAACACTGTGAAAGATTTCATTATGGATTCAAATTGCAGAGCCTGTATTGTTTCATAAAATGCGTCTGTTTAGTTAATTGCTATTTGTTGGGTTTTACACTGCTGTCAGACACAAGGGACATCTGCAGTACATAGTAGTATATTTATGCATCAAGTGAAGTTTTGAAAACATGGTCACATAAATAAATTATCCCTCTGAAGGATGAATTAGCATAATTTATATCAACATTCACTGAAATCCATATAATATTTTTCCTGTTTAAGTAGAGCAGGTGAATATTTTCTCGTAGTTGTCATGCCAGCATTCTGTTTTACAGAATTAAACCTGTTTTACAGAATTATCACAGCCAAAACTGAACCAACAAAGATTTATTCTGCTTTCAATATAAATATGATTTGGTTTTCTTAATGCTCAGCAACGTGTTTTTTCCAGTACTTTTAGATGACAACATTTTTTTTTTAAATGTTATTTATTTTCCTTAGCAGAGCAAAATATAGGGAATTGTGAGACATGAAAAATTACAAGGAAGTTATTTTCCAAGTTTTTATTGTAAGCTGTATATTAGTCTGGGGGGGAATAATTTCTCTATATTTAACTTTTCCAATTTCTGGAAGTCATACTAAAGTAGTTTTATTAACAGACAGATCTAATGGTAACTTCTAACTAGCCAAGCTGAATGGTCTTTGGTGTGTTGAAGGACCTGAGGAAGTTTCTTTCAACTGACAAGGGGTTTCTTGTGATTTCTACATATTCAGTGTGTCACCTTTCCAACTGAAGAGCTCTTGCAGAGGTTCTCCTTGTGGACTTCTTCTCCCAGCACAGTCTGGATGGCCAGAAACCCTGAGGGAAAGGACAAGGTTTTCAAGCTCCCTTGAACATATGGGAAGTAAATCTGACAAATTAAAATGTACATCTGTTGGCGTGTTCTATGGGTGATGCTTTTACACGAGAAAAGCATGCTTTATTTTTACGAAGCAGTTTTGTTCGTGAGCACAAAACCATACCGGTAAGAAGGCAGTGTGGGGTCACCTTAACCCAGTGCTACTTTGTGCATTCATCAGATACTAAACCCCCTTGCCATCAGTTCTGTTTTGTATTGCTGAACAGAAAGGATTTACACTCAGGACATCTCTATTTTGTACAAAAGATTGTCTTCTTCCAGGAAACACTGACGCTGAGAGACAGCTGTCCAATAAGGCTTTGCACAGAGTTTGGTACCTATATAGTATCCTACAGATTGATTGGCAGAGCTGTGCTACAACTTTGGATAAAAGCATTCAGTAACGCTTTTAAACATATCAGGATTGCCCAACAGCTGCCCTTCCATGGACTGCTGCTCTCTCAGCTGTGCGAGTAGCCACTGGGATAATGGACTGTAATGTGCAATGCACAGCACACGGAGCTTCCAGCCAGTGTCATGCAGAGAGCCTGGCACTCTGATAACAATGAAGTCCTGCTACATGCAAGGCTGACTGCATGCAACCCTGCTTTCTAGCTATTTTTTCCTGCTCTCTATGGTTCAGGGGGACCTTATGGTCCCTCTGCATTCCTAAAGTTCTGTGCCCAGCAGCTCTGTTTCTACCCTGACACCTGGAGCACCTCCTCTCCCTTCTTCCTCCCTGACTTTGGTGTGTGCAGTACTGTTTCTTTCACTCATATTCTCACTCCTTTTCTCTGGCTGCAGTTGCTGTTGTGCAGCAACTTTATCCCTATTTGACTACATTATCCCAAAGGAGCTACCACCATCGCTGACGGACTCAGCCTTGGCCAGCAGTGGGTCTGTCCTGGAGCCAGCTGGCATTGGGTCTATCAGACCTGAGGGAAGCTTCTGACATTTCCTTACAGAAGCCACCTCTGGAGCTCTCCTCTACTAAAGTCCTCCCACCCAATCCTAATACACTTTTCTCTTGTGGTTCTCAGGATTGATAGTACCATATTTCTGCACTGATAGTTGAAATTTGGTGGAAAGCTAGGCAAGGGAAGGCAAAGATGATACTGCAATGAGTAAGAGGAGAATTAAAACTCCTCTTATGTAGCTTCTGGTATTTAATAATGAAAAAGGCTGCATCTACAAATGACCATCTCATGCAATAGAAGTGTTTCAATATGTTTTATTGAAAAAGAAATTATTTTACTCTGAGTGTATAGCTACACCATATGTTAATAACTTTACCTCTTTGTTTGAATTTTTTTCCAAACAAAAATGATGCATAAAGTCCCATTAGAGCAAAAAAGAGAAATCTTTAATTGGGAAGACACAGACACAAACTTTTCACTGCAGCATTTCCCTCATTAACACACCTGAAAGCAGTGTCTATAAATGTACCCCACAAAATAATTTATCTCAGATACTAAGATGTGCCAGTATTTTTCAAAGTCCAATTTTACCAAAATCCAGCCCTTCGGTACGTTTCAGTATCTGTAATTCCACTCCATCTAAATCAGGCATGCACTTTCCATTTTCTAATTCCATTGAAAAATGCCTTCCATCCACACACAGTTAATGTTGTGTGTGAAACTTAGATACTGGAATGGCAATTTTCTTGTACCAGCTAGAACCAAGACTACATAATTACGCATCTTTAGTTACAAAGATCAGTTCAGACAATACACTATATGTTATTAACACAACTTTTAAAAAGAAAACATAATTGAAAAAATACTGTCAGTCTTGAATGAAAAATATTTGTGCATTTTCAGTTACCAAAAATGTAGTGTTCTTCATGTGGATAAATTTTTTAAGAGTCAATGCATATGCAACATATACATATATATATAATTATGACACATTTTCAGTTTTACAAAGCACTCTTAAGATAATTCCAGTGTTCATCTGTCAGACTGCATGCATACCCAGTTACTCTGGGAGCAGAATAACTCAGAGCCCAGAATGGCCACATGTAACGGAAGCGTACAGACCTTCACCTCTGACTTCTCAAGAGTGAGAAGGGTAGACTTAAGTAGTGACCAAATCACTTCCTGTTTAATTCTGTTAGTTGTTTTCTGAAATAATCTGCTGTATCATGACTATTTTATGCAACATTATAGTACCAAAAAAGTCATATTACTAGCACCCAAATTCTGGCTATCACATCTTAGTGAAAAAATGCCCAGTGTGCTCTAATTCACATTAAGCTATCAGTCTTCTCTAGTAAAATTATTTCCAATTCTTTCTGTAGGTCTCAGAGACAGCTCATTATAGAGCAGATCCTTGTCTATCAAGCTGATTAATGAACAAAGCTTTTTTTGGTTTTTTTTCTCTCTCATTCTTTTTCTTTACCCTTCTTACGGTAGATGTTGAAATGAATTCTGTCATTCCCATCAGGAGCCCATTGCACAGGTAATACTCAGACAAGCCTTTGGAAGTCCACCTACGCAATCACTTTCTTGTCAGAAGAACATTGCTGAATCTCACATTTTCTCTCCTTCACTCTTTGTCTTTTCCCATCTACCTTCATAATGACTGTCTAATTTCCAGTGCAAAGCCAAAATATTTTTAACAATTCTGACCTTTATTAGTAGCTTCAATTGCAACTGTGCGACATTTGGAGCTTTTTACAGTCAGAAAAGTAGGGAACTAAGATCTCAGAATAAATAAAATATAGTGCTCTCACTTTTTGATGGGTTGATACAAGAAATATAATTTTTACAAGTGGTAGGAATATACTCATAGATATGTACATTTAGAAAAAGCTGTGGCTTACTAGCAAGCTACTGTATAGTATGTATGTTTTACATCCATTAGGACATACTAAAACACAGACAAAAATTAGGACTTTGGGCCAAACATAACATAGCAATACTGCATATCTGGAGCTTCTGGAAGCTGTATTGGTTTTCCTTCCTGTTTCAAACTAAATAATCCCAATTTATTTGATCTCCTTTTGTACAGGCAGTGGATTGACCCTGGCTGTACACCAGGAACCTGCAAAAGCCTTTCTGTCACTCCTCTTTGCAACTGGAGAGGGGAGAGAAAAGTTAATGGAGGGTTAATGGGTTGAGATATGGACCAGGAGAGGTCACACACCAAATACCACCATAGGCAAAACAGACTTGAATTTGGGGTATTATTTGAATTTATTAATAATAAAATCAGACCAGCATAATGTAAACTAAAATAGTTCTTTAAAACAGCTGCCCCCCACCCTCCCTCTTTCCCAGCTCTACTTCCTAACCCAGCAGTGCAGGGAGATGGGAATGGTGGTCATGGTCAGGTTGTCACAGGTTGTTTCTCCCACTGCTCAGGGAGAAAAGCCTTTCCACTGCTCCAGNTCCATTTTCTAATTCCATTGAAAAATGCCTTCCATCCACACACAGTTAATGTTGTGTGTGAAACTTAGATACTGGAATGGCAATTTTCTTGTACCAGCTAGAACCAAGACTACATAATTACGCATCTTTAGTTACAAAGATCAGTTCAGACAATACACTATATGTTATTAACACAACTTTTAAAAAGAAAACATAATTGAAAAAATACTGTCAGTCTTGAATGAAAAATATTTGTGCATTTTCAGTTACCAAAAATGTAGTGTTCTTCATGTGGATAAATTTTTTAAGAGTCAATGCATATGCAACATATACATATATATATAATTATGACACATTTTCAGTTTTACAAAGCACTCTTAAGATAATTCCAGTGTTCATCTGTCAGACTGCATGCATACCCAGTTACTCTGGGAGCAGAATAACTCAGAGCCCAGAATGGCCACATGTAACGGAAGCGTACAGACCTTCACCTCTGACTTCTCAAGAGTGAGAAGGGTAGACTTAAGTAGTGACCAAATCACTTCCTGTTTAATTCTGTTAGTTGTTTTCTGAAATAATCTGCTGTATCATGACTATTTTATGCAACATTATAGTACCAAAAAAGTCATATTACTAGCACCCAAATTCTGGCTATCACATCTTAGTGAAAAAATGCCCAGTGTGCTCTAATTCACATTAAGCTATCAGTCTTCTCTAGTAAAATTATTTCCAATTCTTTCTGTAGGTCTCAGAGACAGCTCATTATAGAGCAGATCCTTGTCTATCAAGCTGATTAATGAACAAAGCTTTTTTTGGTTTTTTTTCTCTCTCATTCTTTTTCTTTACCCTTCTTACGGTAGATGTTGAAATGAATTCTGTCATTCCCATCAGGAGCCCATTGCACAGGTAATACTCAGACAAGCCTTTGGAAGTCCACCTACGCAATCACTTTCTTGTCAGAAGAACATTGCTGAATCTCACATTTTCTCTCCTTCACTCTTTGTCTTTTCCCATCTACCTTCATAATGACTGTCTAATTTCCAGTGCAAAGCCAAAATATTTTTAACAATTCTGACCTTTATTAGTAGCTTCAATTGCAACTGTGCGACATTTGGAGCTTTTTACAGTCAGAAAAGTAGGGAACTAAGATCTCAGAATAAATAAAATATAGTGCTCTCACTTTTTGATGGGTTGATACAAGAAATATAATTTTTACAAGTGGTAGGAATATACTCATAGATATGTACATTTAGAAAAAGCTGTGGCTTACTAGCAAGCTACTGTATAGTATGTATGTTTTACATCCATTAGGACATACTAAAACACAGACAAAAATTAGGACTTTGGGCCAAACATAACATAGCAATACTGCATATCTGGAGCTTCTGGAAGCTGTATTGGTTTTCCTTCCTGTTTCAAACTAAATAATCCCAATTTATTTGATCTCCTTTTGTACAGGCAGTGGATTGACCCTGGCTGTACACCAGGAACCTGCAAAAGCCTTTCTGTCACTCCTCTTTGCAACTGGAGAGGGGAGAGAAAAGTTAATGGAGGGTTAATGGGTTGAGATATGGACCAGGAGAGGTCACACACCAAATACCACCATAGGCAAAACAGACTTGAATTTGGGGTATTATTTGAATTTATTAATAATAAAATCAGACCAGCATAATGTAAACTAAAATAGTTCTTTAAAACAGCTGCCCCCCACCCTCCCTCTTTCCCAGCTCTACTTCCTAACCCAGCAGTGCAGGGAGATGGGAATGGTGGTCATGGTCAGGTTGTCACAGGTTGTTTCTCCCACTGCTCAGGGAGAAAAGCCTTTCCACTGCTCCAGGGTGGGGTCCCTCCCACTGGAGACAGTTCTCCATGAGCTTCTCCAGTGTGAGTCCATCCCATGGGAGACAGTTCTTCATGAACTTCTGCAACATGGGTCACTCTTCGATGGGATATAGTCTTTCAGGCACTCCCTGCTCCAACATGCGTCCTCCACCAGGTCACAAAGCCTATCAGGAGACCTGCCACAGTGGCCTCCTCTCTCATCAGGTCTGCAGGTCACTGCCTCTGACACAGGTTTTCCACAGGTTCACAGCCTTCTCTTGGTCATCCACCTGCTCCAACATGGGTCTCCTCCACATTGAATCTCTGCATCCCTGTGACCTCCATGGACTGCAGGGGCACAGCTGCTTCAGCACAGACTGCAGGGGAACCTCAGTTCCAGCACCTGAAGTACCTCCTCCCCCCCCCCCCCTCCTTTTTCACTGACCTTGGTGACTGCAGAGTTGTTCTGCTCATATTTTCTCACTCCTCTCTTCTCTGACCACAACTACATCTGCACAATAACTTTTTCATTCTTAAATATATTATCACAAAGGCATTACCACCAACTCTGATTGGCCAGTGGCAGGTCCACCTTGGAGCCAGCTGGCATTGGCTCTGCTGGACATGGAAAAAGCTTCTGGCGGATTGACACAGAAGTCACCCCTGTAGCCCTTCCACTACCAAAACCTGGCCTTGCATACCCAATACATCACGTTTCTTGGAGCTCTACACATTCTCCCTTGCTGAACAGGAAAAAACACTCCAGCTAAGGCATTCTCAAGGCTTCCTAAAATAGAGGACTGTGCGTTCCAGGGAGGTGTTTTCCCTCCTATGTGATGGTGTAATCCTGACTCAGGCTCTAGACTTGCATTCAGTGTAGTGTCCCTGGCCTTTTCAGAAGAACAGATTCCTATCAGGAAAGGCTGCTGCCTTTCTTTGCAATGCTCAGGGATGGCATAACTTTTTAGTAGCTGTCTAGAGAACCCAGGGTGGGAGTTGCTGATGCTACAGTTGTACCTTGCCTTTTCAGCATAAAAACTCCTCTTTAGTGCTTTAATTTTAGGTGCATTCATGTTAGGAAGAGTCCTCATTTTCCACTACCAGAGCACAACAGATATGCATTATGGTTGAAGTATAGACATCATCAATGTTTGTTTATTTTCAGTTTCATATGTAAAACTATCTTGCTCAAAGCAAGACTCTTACCTAGGATAACAATAGTGTCTGTAGTAACACTGCAATGATAATAAGAACCTTAGATCATATTCACTGGTCTACTCACATGGGGAAAAAGAACTGAAGTTAAAAATAAGTGGAAATATTAAAAGTTGTTTTGGAAAAGCATAAAGAAGTCAAGAAAACTGAACAGCTTTGATGATTAACAGCTGGATTGTAAACTTAGGGAATGAAGTTCTTTATATACTTTTACTATGGACTGATTAAATACTGAATATCTTTACCCAAAATGCATCGCTGTCAGTCCCTCCTGTGTAAATTCCAATATGATATGATACAATTTATACTAATTAAAAATATAAAAACACAGCTTTAATGACCAGGAACAGAATAATTTTGGCAACATACACAGACACTATAAAAAGCAATATTTCAGTAAACATAAAGACATGAATCAGAAGACCAGAGTTCAGGAAATATTTTTTAGACAATTTGGGATAACGACATCACTCATCATTAGAAAGCTGTCAGTTGCAGGTCTTTGGATTTCAAAATTAATTTTTCAATCATGGCAGCAATCGAATGCAAAATTAGTGCATCTGGCCATACGTTGCAGGTTCATAATCACTGGCAAAAGCAAGTGTCTGTCAAGCTCTATTACCAGTAAACCTACCTTTTCACCGAGAAAGTAATTGTCTGCAAACACTGTATTTTAATCACTCCAAGGCAAATTTCTCCGGAATTCTGTCCTTTAGCCTCAGGATATCCTGGGGCCAGCTCACATGTTTGATTGCCATGATCTGTAAGTTGTCCTCAGTTACAGCCATTTCTCTCAATCAGATCTGCAAATGGAAAATTCATGATACACAAGGTCATTCTAATCCTGTGTCGGGACTCTAATTAGTCTGGCCCATGAACTCTGAAAATGTCTATGAGACACCATGAAAAAAAAAACCAAATTATCGTGATGCATATTCAGAGAAACAAAACAAAAATAAATAAACAAACCCCCCAAGCAGCAACAACGACAACGACAACAACAACAAGCATTTAGGAGTGAGGTATTGCAGACCAAGAAAAAATATGCCATAAGAGCATTGAAAATCCAAACTCACAGCATCTGCCTAGCCTTTGAAGAAGGAAACTAACCTTTATATCAGGACCATGAAAGACTTCTAAGCTGCTAGTGGGGAGATTTCCTGCTAAGTGAGGCTTAGACACAATACATCAACTGTTCTACCCAGAAAAAACAAACCACAGCTAAAATAATTCTTCATTTACTGTCCACTCACAGAAAATAGGAAGGGTTCACTTTTTCAATCAATGTATACCTTGGTTATTTTGTAACTCTAAAAGCATTGTTTTAGCTCAAAGCAATGACACTGCACAGAAACACACACAGTGGATTAGCTAATGAATAAACCAGCACTAAGAATAAAACACACAAAATGACAGACAGAATGACATTTATAACTACATTCTGTACCCAGGAATTAAGAATTCAAATTAGCATAAATTTTTTAAGTACAGACTTCTCAAGAGGGAAAACAATAAGCATAAAAAGGGGGGAAGGAGATATTCTGAAGAAAAAAAAGTACATGTATAAATATACCTACTGAACAAATTTTTTACATTAATAAATCACTGGAATTTCAATAAGAATTTTTTATGCTTACTTGTGAACATTTAGTTATTTAATACGCATATCATTATGACAAACAGATAGAAAGGCTGGACATCATCAGCAATATCTAAAGCCGCCCAGACACAAAAGCCAGAGCATGTTCCCTTTGTAGCCATGCCAGGTAGCTGGAAGAGACTCTGAATAGATAATTTCAGCAGAGGAATTAGAACTGCTTTGTGTGAAACTACTGTTAATAATTTAGAAATATCAAAATGTATAAAAATGGGAAGAAATTAATGCCTTATTTTCATATAAGAAACAAAGGTGACATAAAATTGACCTATTTTCATGACAGAGTAAAAAAATCACAGAAATATGAATTAAGATTAAATTGATATGAATACAAAAATACAATAGTACACAATCACATTTTGAAGCAGTAATGTGTTCATGTCTTCATTTTTTTCTTTTATATTTTATTAAAATTTATATTAAAGTATCAGTATTTTAAAATCTTCTTTACACTTACCTCACCTGAATCTCTCTTTCCTTGGATTGTAGATGTTGCAAAATCTTTGCCTAAAAACAACTCCTGATTGTTTTACTTTAACATCAAGTCAGTGCCTTATGGTTTGACAGTTATTTCTGGTATAGCTATTATATTTGAGAACAAAAATGATTTGACATTGTTTATTCTTCCTTATATGTAATTGTAGCAACCAAAGTACATTACAGAATAGCATGACTGGTTATTTTACTTTCATTGAAATGCTGTGGGGCAAATGATGTCATTACATATGAAGACAGAGGTTTTCACATCACCCAAGTCGCATATCATACCCAAGTCAGAATCTTTCTATTTGTTTCACAATAACGTCAAGTTTTTTCACTAAGTTTAAAAAAAAAATTAACCCCACGCTTTAAGCAGCAAAGTAAACTAAAATTCTTATAAAGATATTTGGGTTTTGTATGTAAGAATTAAAATATGCAATGTCTTTAACCTGTTGAACTTTGAATAACATATTCCGTTCTCATGCAATTTCCAGAGTACAGATCACGTATTTATCTGATACACTTAAAAAAGATGGAATTTAGGTATGGAAGTCTGGAACAGAATGGTTAACACATTTTTAATACAACTGCACAAGGAAGTGCAGAAATGCTAGAACTGCATTTCTCACATCTGTTTTTTGGTTTGGTGTTTTTTTTATTATGATAACAGCAAAGCTGAAAATAGGGCTGTATTCTCTAAGGAGATATCTCTGTAAGTGTAAAAGTAACAGTTGACTGCTATTTTAACCATTTTTTTTTCTTTGGTGACAGGGAGGTTTTCAGCTTAAATTTCCAGAATGTTTAATGTTTGACTCTCTCCTTTCTGAAGTACAAAGAGACAGCATAGCTTACATTAGTCAAAATTCCCAAGGTTATTTTTTTAATTGATTTTGCATTCGTACCTCTCTTCTTGAAATCTCTAGTATTTGAGTTAATACTTTTTAAATTTTTTCTACCAATTTTTACTTCAGAAACATCAGGAATGTCATATTAGCTTTTAACTAGTTTATACAAAGGACTTTATCTAAGTCCCAGAAAAATGAATCATCTAGTCTCCTACTTTCTTTAAAAGAAAAAGAAATAAGAACATCAAATTCTTTTCTAAGATTTCTCTAAGTCTCTAAGACTAATTCAGGAAGTGCTACTGGAAAAAGAAAGCAAAACTTTTCCCAGAAATTTAAATTTCAGATGTTCTTTTCCAAAAGATGAATTGAAAGAAAGAATTATCTCATTTCACGATTGATTGTAACAGTACAGGATGAACCTTGGTGCTCTTTTTGTGTCTTTTTAAGATCTAGTATATGTCCTTTAACAAAAGGGGAACAAATAGCACACAATTTTCAAGATGGGCCCCTGCTGAGTATAGTCAGACAGGTTTTCTGCTTTGCTACCTATTGCTTTCTGAGTCACTCTAACTTGTTGTACTTTTATAACCGTTCTTGTCCAGTGCTTATGTGAAACTACATGTCAAAACACCAGGATTTCTCTGCAGAGAAAAAATGCAAGGCCACCACTGCATGCATAAAGGTAGACTCGGAGGCAGAAGGAGGTTTCCCTTGCCTGTCTTATTTTAGCTTGTATATGTTTACCTTTATATTCCATATTACCACCAAGTCACTTGGTTGTGTAACATTTCTGCAGCCCTTCATTGTCAGCTTTCCTGAATATGAATGCTATACTGAAGAGCTTAGCATCAACAATAAGTCGTGTTACACAGCTCTTTGGGTTTTGTTTCCAGATCTTTCATGAACATGTATCATTCTGTAGTAAATATAGGTTGATAAATATAGGCTGATGACTCAGGAAATGTTTACAAAGTTGCCAAACTATGTCACAGAGATCCAGGAAAAAATGGGATTTAATCCATTCTATTTGTCCAGTGGGAAGCGATTCTTAACTTTATACCGTATGTTTTTATACTACGTGTGAACATAGATATTTTGAAATTATCTTCAGTCTATGAAGAAAGGATGTATATCATATGGATTACTTAGAATATTTTCAGCCTTGATAGTGTCTCATTTTCTGAAGACTAATTATAAAATAAATATCTTGATTTCTAAATAAATACTAAAAAATACAAAGTTTTATCTTTTAAACAGTGTTTTATAGCATAAAAGTCCTGAGAAAATGAATGAAAAAAAGCCTAAACTCATTAGATTTCTAGGTTATATTGTAAAATGAGACAGAAGGAAATTTTCTTTTTCTGACTCTCCCTGCTTTATATATGCCTACAGAAACCTGATTAAAAACTGTGATTTCTGGCAGCTGGATTTTTTTTTTTTTTTAATTTCATCAACTTCTTTTTCTTTTTTCTTTAATAATGAGCATCACAGAGCAGTCAAACATAAAAAAGTGAATCAAATACCCAAGTTTTCTCTTTTTTGCAGGCTGAACTGCTCAAGTAAAGGATGCACCAATATTTCAAGTCTTCAACAGCCAACATGAGTCAGTTACTGTTTGTTTCTCCCATTTTCCTGTTTATAAAGAAAAGTAAATTGTAGCCTGTGGAATAAAGGAATTACCTATAAGCACAACCTTTTTCTGCTGCCAGGAGGACTTATCAAAAAATGAGTGACAGTAATATCTGCTAAGATATTTAGATCTCTGCATGGGTGAGCAATGGGTCATTTCAGTGCAGGCATGACTGATGGAGTTAGCAAGTCCTATAACTTTACATCACTTTATTGTTTTACTGAGAATGGCTTTCAGCTCCTGGCATAACTGTATGACTCTCTCCTGGAAAGTGACTGAAGCTATTTTGCAGTGTTCAATTTGGTTTGAGGTCTGAAAACTCAAATGTTTACTTAGTAGCTCACTAGCCACTTAGCCAAAATAAGCCAATTGGACAAAGATGTACTTTTCAGTTGATCAGCCAGCAAATTGTGGCTGAAATGGACCAGCTCAGTTGGTAGACTGCACTGCAAGGATATCTCCAGTGAGAAGATGTTTAAGATAAGTGTGTTGTGCCCCTCCACCCGCGCAGAGGACCTGTGAACACATACTTACAGACTGTGTAGACTCTAGCTCAGCAAATAGAAATATTCCACCACAAAATCTATGTGTATCTTTTCTCTGTGGCATTTGTAAGAAAATTTCCACTACTTCTTTTCTATTTCTTGACTATTGCTCATCAGAATCTCAACTGAAATAAGTTAAGGCATTTTCTGTAGCAATATCAGCAAGCCTTACTGGAATTGTTATTTTAGTTTAACTTTGATCAAAGAGAACACACAGCTGGCCTAGTGATGTCCTTCATTGTCAGAAACAGAAAAAATTATTTCCTGTAAAAGTTTTTTCTCCCAAGAAAATACTTTTAGCTTAATTTTCATGTTGAAAATAGATTTTCAACCATGATTTTTCAAAGTGGTGTTTGGAAACAGATGTGTGAGTGAACAGACCACTTTCTTACCTGTGAAAACCTCATCAGCACCAGAAAGATTGTTGATACTGATGCCACAGTATACTGAGTATCACTATTTGCACGTCAACATCTGGAAAAAAATTTAATTCTTGAATTTAGAAATATTGGAAGAAGATAAATAAATAAGGATTCTACTTTTTAAGTAAAAAAATGACAGAAAATAGAACACCAGTAAGCCTGTTTATGTTTTATGCAAGCACCCTACTTTATTGAATTAGTCAACAGACATTTTCCAATTCTCATTCCTGTTCACAGGTTTCTCCCTCCAGCTGTGTAAGGCCGTAAGATTCGTCATCTTTTAAACCACCTAGAGGTATGCAGCATCACTTTCTACATCTCTATCCTATAAAATCATCTTGACAATGGCACAAGGGAGCAACACGACTTTGTGGATGGGGACAATGGAAATAATGTGTGACCAACCATTTCAAGCAAGCTCCCCATCTACCTCCTTGAGCTGCATCCTTTATTCCCTCACTGACAGTAGGCTACTGTGGGGCCTGATGTCTACTCAGCCGTAAAAGCCAATTTTGAAGGGTTCAGATGATTCCTGGAAGATGAGGCAAGTTCCAGTGACTAAAAAGTGCAGGTGGCTTGAAACACTCATGCAGGCCAAATTCAACTTGCAGCTTTTGAGAGCAACAGCTTGCAGAACAGAGTTCTTTGCCAATGGATTTACCAGATATAAATTAGCTCTTGAACTGAAGGGGCTGGCCATTTTTTCTCACATCATTTCAGTTGTTAACCTTGAGAAAATGTCAAGATGAATCAAGATTTTTTGTTTGAATGGCTCACGGGTGCAAGGGAATTGTGTTGGTAAAGCTCTGTGTCTGCACCAAGAACGTCAGCCTGAGCTCAACTATGATTTTCTTATACTTTTATTATTTGCAATCCATGGCAGTTATTAATTTTCTTGAACTGTGTATTCTTACTGAAACAGAATTTTTGCTTCCCAAGTGCTGAAAAGGTGACTTAAAGCAAAAGAAAAATCCTTGTCTTAAGAGACTCCTTTAGACCCCAGTATTTTATTTGGAAACTCCCATCCTAAAATTAACCATAAACTGAGTCTCAGGCTTGTCAACCCTCGTGAGCAAAAAGGTTCGGCAATTCTAATGGGCTTTTAGATGTTATTAGTGGCATACACAGACTGAAGAGAATATTCTCCTTTCAACAAAGCCATTAACACCCGACTTTATGTACATGAATCTTCTGTGATGTTTTAGTTTCTCCCTCCCCTTGTGAGAAGCTGCAGGAAACAAACTTTTGGGACTCATCACACAATCAATATTCAGTACATTAAAACCTCAACATATCTCAATGTAGATGCTGAACATTTAATCTCTGTCACTAGCCCTGTGTACTTTCTTGAGTACACAGAAGGAATTTCAATAAATATTTTATAGATCTCTTCAAAGGCTTATTTCTTTCACTTTTGCCATCTTGTGTTTTATAACTCCCTTCCTTTTATCGAAAGGTACAATAATCATATGGACAATGACTATCACAGTTTTGAAGTTCTATATCTTGATGCTAACTCCTTAATGAGGTTCTTTTTATTTTAATTTTATTTTTCCTGAAAAAAAAGCATTAGATGTTTTCAATTGAAAGCTCTCTGGTTTTAGGGTTTAGATTTTCTCATCCATAATTACCATTAACACCTCTCTGAACTATCCTTCTAAGAGTTTTATTTTTTAATGCTTGTTCTTTCACACCTTTTTAAAGCTGCAGTATTGATTGTGGTGGAAATTAACTTACCATTTTAAGAATAATTTTGTTAAATTTCTCAACTAATGCTTGGAGTTTTTTAACAACTCTAGGAGAGATCAAATAAACTGAATTTGTCTAGAGGTTCTACTAGGGCTTTTCCTTTATTTTTCAGGACAATTACCTCCCCCCATTTTGCTCTGAGATGGATAAAACAAATGAATTAGATCTCCCCCACATATGACACCACCACCACCACCACTTTCATGAACTTACATATCATTCTAGCACTTACAAGCATTAGAAATATAAAAGTTAAACTTTCCCAAAGTACTAATGAGCATATGTTAAGAATTTACTGTGGCACTTTACAGATTTTGCTTTTTTATTTTAAACAACTTACACTACAGTTCATAAACTTGCATTTGAAGAAAACATGGGCAAGCCTATTGAAGTGGAGTTTTAGTGCTACTTTGAAAATGTATTATTCTTTATTGTTCCTATCATTCATTTCTCAGTTATCGTCTGTTTCACTAAATTGCAAGTGTTATAATTTTTTTAAAGACAGAAGAGAAAAATACATGCAAACATAATTTAAGTGCTAAACATCTAGCTAGAGACCTGAATAGGATCCTACCACAATGATTGAGGGAAATTTTACTTTTCAGCTTTATTCACACTTTCCGAGTATACTCCATCCTGTCCCCTTCAGTCAAGCTCTCTCCATTCAATAGTTTGTCTAATTAGGTCCAGGGTCTGATTAATTTCTTGTATATTTCCTCTGTCATTTGTACCTCATTCTCTCTTGGTATTTTTTTTTCCCTGAGGGTAGTTTATTTGTGCCTATAAGTGTCTAGTATCCCAAAGTAAAATAAAACTCACAACAAACAGCTCCATCCAGTGGTTCTCTTTGTGACTGTGTTTCCCATGTTCATTTTGAGTAAATAATTTAGATGAATGCTTTGGAAAATGTGTGCAAAGAATATGAATATCAATATGAAGGAAACAAATATTCCCCATAAGTTTCATTCTTCTCCCATAACTGCACTTTTTTACAGCACCAATTTTCTGTTCATGATTAGGAGAAAAAACTGCAAAACACTTGTAACTCAAAGATAAGAGGGAGTTTTTATATTCTAAGCTGCATAATATGGCAAATACTGTACACATCCATAGAACAGGCACTTCCTTATACAACATTTTTGTTTTTAACTTGGAAATGTAAAAGCAAAGGTATTTTAGCTTTACTTTGTTCCATTTTGAGTCTAAAGAATTTATTTTTTTTTAAATCAAAGGAAACAAATATCTAGTTTGTTAGTAAATAATAGGCAATATTTTTATTGCCA
Organism: Pardalotus punctatus; assembly: GCA_013400915.1. Classification (NCBI taxonomy): domain Eukaryota; kingdom Metazoa; phylum Chordata; class Aves; order Passeriformes; family Pardalotidae; genus Pardalotus; species Pardalotus punctatus. The sequence continues at coordinate 467,288 of VZTX01000265.1, read as the reverse complement.
TAGTCAGTTATGTGTGCCTTTCTGCAGCTATGTTACCAATAATATTATGAAAAAACCTCAATGAATCTTAGAAGTGTTAGAAAGGGAGGCAGCTGGCATTACTTAGAGACTAATCTGAAATTACCAAATTTCTAATTTATAAAACTGGGACAGCACATGTCAGGGAACCATCAGCGGGGGCTTTGGAAAGATACACCACTAGCTCTATCCTTTTCTCCCATGGACCCTGGTTTACTGAGAAATTCAAAGGACTGTGCCTGAGGAGAGGACTTGTAGAAAAACTCATTCAAAATGAAGGCGTAATACAGGCTTTTTGAAAACTTCTGCAGAGCAACACATTTGAAAATCTTTATGTATCAAATCTATGATGCTAGATATTTCCTTTTGTGAATGAAATATAACTGTGAGGGATTAAACATATGCAAGCAAACATGCACATTGTTCTGAAGCTGAAACACTTTCCTTATTCCTAAGCCATTTTCTTTTCAAGTTAAATATGTTGAAACATTCTTTTCTGTAAATTAGACATGCAAATTACAAATAAAATTACTGTGGTTTTAGTTTGCAACAGTTATTTTATGAAATTATCTGCCAAGTAATGTTTTAACTATTGAAGAACTGTATTTTGACTGCTGAAATACTGCTCAAGACTGAATTTATGCATCTTCACAAACGCTTATATTGCTCTTAAGCTTCTATTTATACTTTTTGCCATCAAGTTTTGTACCCACTGTTATAAAGTCACGTATTTGTTTATTTTCCTTAATAGAAAACACTTGAATATCAAGCTATTCTGAATGCCATTCTGGGATTGCCACCGAATAAATGTAATTTATTTACTGATAAGCAAAGAATAGCTATTAATTATGCCTAGAGTTAAATATGGTCTTATAAAAAGAATCCTGATTACTCTAAAATGAGTTTGGTCAAATTATTCTCTGTAGCAAGTAAAATTAGACAAGCAATTACAAAGCTGCATCTTTAAAGATATCTTCCTCTGGGTAAAAAAAAGAAATTATCCTCTTTTAAAAAAATACTATGCTGTTTTATCTTAATTCCATATTTTTAATGTTCTACTAATGTTGAAAATAACATTTGTTTGCTCAGTATAAGTTACCAAAGTCAGTGGCATAGAAGTACAATTTAAAGTATTAGAGTACTACACTGTCAGAAATTATAGAAACAAAATGCATTGTTATTCCAACAGAGCATTGGGCTGAAATGTAAGAAAAATAGAAAGACCTGTAGGTAGTCCAGCTATAGGTGATAAATTCTCCAAAGATCAGAGCATTTCTACATTGAAGATGGATGTGGTAGTCTGGGACCTTATATTCACTTTGTTGTTGTTTTTCTTGTAATCATTTGCCAGTTTCAGAATGTCTCTAGCCAAAATTTATTTCCATTTCTGCACCATATTGTACACAGTGCCAAAATTACTGTTGTGCAACTGGTCATGAAGTGAATGTGGAAAAATACAACTCAAAATTAGAAGGCAGTAGTACTTTCCAACACAAGAGCTATGCAAATCCATGACAAAGCAATGTCTAGAGACAGCAGCTGGCAGTTCCAATTACATCTTACACAAGGGAGCTTCTCTTGTTCTAGGTCAAAAGTTTCATAATTTAGGAGCAACGATATGCAATAAAAGCATATGAACCTGTACAAAGCAAGTCAACAGGAAGCACTAGGTATTTTATCATCAAAAGAGCAAAATCTACAAAGTATTCATAATATATGTAATTTAACAAATGTTAATAGACAACATGTCACAGCTTTATAGACGAAAATATCCCACAGATTTCTTATATTTTACTTATACATTGAGTATTTAATAAATTTTCGTGTTTGGATTTGTTCACATCTAAAAGGAATGCAGATTTATGTTTTAGAAAGCAGACAACATTGCTTCAGTAGATATGTGACCTGATGTACATCTTCCACCATGCTGGGCTAGAATCAGTAGGCCAAATACTCAGACTGAGTTTTACATGACTGCAAAGCAGACTAAATACTAGTATCAAGACTGCTCGGACGAGATATGTCCGGACATGGCTACATGCTGTCATAGCCATACCCATCACAGCAGCCAGTTTGACATGGCCCTTAAGAGGATGTGGGATGCCAAACTTACCCCACAGTTCCATTCAGAAGTGTCATTTGTTTCAGTGACAATCTTATTTAAAAAAAATAATTGATTGTAGCTTTAATCTTTGAAACAGTAGATGAAACAGAAAATAAGGATTCCCATTTCTTGTTCATAGATTATTAGCAAGAAAGTTTACATCTGCTGACTGAAAAATAAAACAACTATCATTATAATAAGTACGCATTACTTCCCATGCTCACTGTCAACCTTAGAATTATCATCTGAATCATAACATATAATTTCCCAGAGCTGGCACTTCAGGAAAATAGTCGCTCTTCCAATTAAATGCTTACTATAGAAAAATGCCAACAGAAAACCAGCAAGAAATTAATGTATTTATTACATATGCAATTTTCACTTGCAGATTTGGGAAAGGTACAGGGAGAGAACTATGAAAAGGCTCCTCTAGATTTCCGTGCGTGTTAAAGTACATTGAAATGGGAGGAAATGTTCTTACAGCTCCATCAAGAAGGCATGCTGTACCTGAGAAGAGAAGTCAGTGGAGAAGGTTTCCTTTGACTTCTTCAGCTCCTACATCTTTCAGTCACAGGCTCTGTTACAGATGCGATGGAGATGTTTATCTCAAAACCAAAACATTTCTTTGTCTGCCAACTGAGTCTACTCTTTCTCATTCATTTCCAGAGAGTATTAATGTAGACTGACCACGCTCTAAGATGTAACCTAAACCTGCTAATGAATTAACAGGGCTTCTCTTCTGCTCATAGCTATGGGCTATTGATTTCTGCAGCAGTGAAATATATGAAGTTAGTCTGTACTATAAATGGATTTGTCTTGCTGGGTTTGTCTTGCTGGATTAAATCTTGTAAAATTGAAGGATGGAAATTCTGTATAAATGCCCCATTCCTATATTTGATTTATGTATAGTTTCAATAAATCAAAGATGGAGAATTACAAGAAGACTTTACATATTTTTTTTTAATGTAAAAGGATCACTACCAAGAATTTTTTTAAACTTATCTTCAAAAGCCTAGTTTTAAGTATCTCAGAGATCAAGTCAAACTAGGATAAAGAGTTTCTTTTCTTGTAGTAAAGAGAGTTAGCAAAGGGTTTAGTTACTCAGAGAAACTGAGTTCAGAGAAGCTTCAGTTTTGTTAATACTTGTGTGGAAAATATTTTATAATGTTTCTGCTTATCCTAGAATACAGACAACTTTCCCTAAAAGTCTGATATATTCACAATTTCTGTTTTTTCCTTAAACTCTCCTTGCCTGGCACCTCACCAACCAGCTCTTCCTCTCGTTGGGAACTGGTCTCAAAGACTGCAAATGTAATGATTAATAAACAAAATAATCAGGATTTCATGTTCCTGAGGAGAAGGGAATCAGACACAACATTAGAAAACTCTTGTGCTTCAGCTGAAAACTGCAATTTCTTTTCCTATGAAGCCCACCTTTACGGTTGCCAGGCAATCTGATAGCCACTCACAGCCAAACCACGGAGATTACATATGGGGTGGTTTCAGGTACTTTTGCTCTTATTCAGCTACCAGTGATTAGAGTGAAAAGTTAAATTAATGGAGGAAATATTTCAATTATGTAAATGGATAGGGAGGAACACGCCACTCCATTAGACCTGTGATGCAGATGATGGCTTCCTCTTTGTCCTTGCTTTAGTTTTCATCTAGTGCCTCTCAAATGCTTTCACACTTTTAGACAAATGAGTCACTTTTCCATTCCACAAATATTTGTTTAGATATAAAACCTGTACACTATAATGCAGAAACAGAAGAGAACCAGGATAGCTCAAATGCACACTGTGTTGTCATTTAAAGAACTTTTCCACAAAGGAAAACAGGACTGATTCACAAAGCAGAGAAAATTCGTATCCAGTATTACTTGCTGGAGATAATATAACCAGTTCTGTCTCATGGTTCCCTCAGGTATTCCATAAGCTGAATAGGTGTCAAAGTGAATAAACTATTCAAAGCTAAAACTTCACAGCCTGAGTTATAAACATAGTTAAGAGGAAGCTGCAGAGACTTGGATGATCATTACCCATATAGCACTGAACTCCATTCACCTGCATTATCAATACAGTATTTCTTCCTCAGAGCTGCACTAAAAAAGATCTGCATTTCTCCCTCCAGTTCATGATCAATAATAATAATAATAGTGTTTTTAACATAGAAATGTAATTCTTCTCTTAGTCTTCTCTTATTCTTCATCACCTGATGGTTTTATAGTATGGAGATTTATTAAAAATAGGAGTTTATTTTTGAAAAATAAAAGTGACTTATGCCCTTCTAGTTATTTTGATAGTTGCATTGGGAAGTTTATTCAAAATTATACATAAAATAAAGAAACTGACGAAACACATGGCTATTAACTTCATAAGCAGCACTTCCTCTTTGAAATTATAATCATGAATGCAATAAAGTCATAATCGCTTAAAAAAAAGTCATTTTGAAAATAATTGAAACAAACATCCGAGATATATAATGACTAAGAAATACAAATAAACTAGAGAGGTATGTATCAAAAGAAAAATTACACATTTTTTAATGAGATAGGACATGAATATTGTTCTTCACACACAACTCATAAGTTATGAACCTTAGGCAGAGGCAGCTGTCAGTAGAGTGCAGTCTGTAGCCAGCAATTACCTCATTGAGGTATCTAACAGTAATATTAACACTGAAAGAAGAGGAGAGAGAATTAATATATTTCACCAAACCATGTGAGGCCATGCCCTAACATCAAATCATAACAAATTTGAGTCATATAAACCTAAAATGAAATGAAAGAAGAGGTTGATCCATCTTGAGAGGACAGAAGTTCCCAAGGCATCTGCACTGTGTGATTCTGGACAACTGAAGGTGAAAAGATGTTCTATTCTCTAAGGTTTGCAACCAGTGATGCAGGGCGTAGAGATTTGATAGTGTACCTTACATGGCAAGAGGTTAGTGTAGGCAATGAAAATCCCCACACTTGAGTATAACTGTAATAACTTTTACTGGCTTTTTAATCTATTTTTGCACCTTCGTTCCATTATTGGAAAGCATATGCTTCAGCATAAACTTATTTTTCAGCCTAAATTGTAGAACAGCTCTGTAAATGTAAACAAAAGCATTTTGTTCACAATGTACAACAAGCCTTAAAACCAGGATGTTAATGAGCAGCAGCAATCACCCTATTTACCAAAATGTACCAGATCCTCTCTGACCTGTCATATGAATTGATTTAGAAACTGGAAAAGTAAGAGTCTATGCAGAATGGTTGAGTGACCAGCATTCACATAAAAAATTGTCCAAAATTCTGCAAATAGTGGGATGAACATTCAACCTGGAAGTTTGTTTCATGTCAAATACTATTTAATACTAATAATTGACAATTAAAAGTTGTTAGCTGAAATTAATAGAACAGTTTAAAGTTAAAAAATAATGATTCTTTAGATCATGATCTCTTAAAAGAATCTGCCACTATAAACAATTTTTCTCACAAGTGATTTGCAATGCATATATAGACACAGACTATTGTTTCAACGTCTGTATTGTATTTCAGCAAAGTTTCAAAGTTTCTAAATACAGCTTCATCAAGTTGTTTTATTCTGCAAAAGAGTTTTTTTGATTGTGCAGTCAGCTCATTTGAAATAAAATTTAACTTTTAAAATGCATTAATTCTGTTCTGTGTGAAATCCTCTACTGCCCATTCAGAACTTGGTTAGTTTGCCTTACTATTTCTGAGGATTAAACTCTATGTTCAAGGTGAATTCATTAAATCAAGTGTTCCACAGTGACTCCAAAATATCTTAATAAAACGTTTTTCCAATATTATGGTAAAAAATATTTGCATCTCTTTTTCTTTAAAACTAGGAATCTCAAGTAGCTGCTGCAACAGATAATCTAATGTGGTTTGGACAAAAGCAATTTGCATTTTAAAAAAAAAAAAAGAGCAGCACTGAAACCTAATTTCTCAGATTTAGGATTAAAATCATAAAGACCTTTCAATTGAGGTAGTCAAGTAGGAGGCAAACCCATGCCATGGTAATCTGGTATCTGAAACTGCATCTAACTAGGGTTATATCTTGACTATAAAACCCCCAGTTCATCCTCCTGATCACAATTCTTTTGAAAGTCTTTTCCATCATACCTTTCAGTCGCCAGCTAAGAGAAAAAAGTATTTCTGTGTTCATGTCAACCTGGCAATGAACTCCATTCTCTCTCTCTGGTTTAAGCATTAAAACTTTCAAATGCTCTCTAGGCAAGAAAGGAGGCATATTGTGCTGCTCTTTTTATTACATGAAAAATATGGACGAATCATTCCATTGTTAAAAGAACCCGCAGCCTCCAGATTCTGAAATAGCACTTCATTCCTCAGACACTAAAACTGTTCCTCTCTGAAGAGCTTTTTGTGACACAAACACACAGAAAGCCTTCTGGCTGTTTTATTATCTTACAGAGCTGTGTGTTCTTTTGCAGAGGCCCCACGCCTGCTGCAGCACCAGCACCATAAATAAACAAGACACTGCCAGGCTGGAAAGGATGAGTCCTTTCAACAAGCCTCCATGGAGAACGGTGTCTCAGGGCTGCCTGCTGCTTGCAAAAGTGAAGTGTGATGAGCAGCAGGAGCGGGGCAGGCACGGACAGACCCTCAGGAGAATGCTGGCTGGGAAAGGTTTTTAATTTATCTGCTTCCCTTAGTGATCATCCTGAGGATATTAGACTTCTGCAAACTGATGGCCTTCCCCTTGGGTGCTTTCCCTCTTAGTTTGCTCCCTCCCCTCAGATGTGTGCGCACAATGCAGACAATGGATATACCGCTAGGAAGGGTTTGAAACCAAGTAAAGCCAAACCTGGGTAACAGGCAGTCTGCAGGAAATCATGAGCAAAACTTACCCTCAGAGCTAGCAGGGTGCACTTTTGGAAGTCTCATAAAGCTATAATGTACACTGTCTGTGTAAGTATTTTTACTATCTTTTCATGGCTAAACACTGAGCACTTTCTTCTTGCTTGAGCAATTGATGGATTTTTGTCTGGTCAGATGGCAAGGTTCATACAAGTTTATATCAGAAAAGCTCTGATGTGCTATCATACATAGCATCCATATCTCCATGCTGTCCACAAGAGGAGGACTTATGAAGCCTGCACCTACAGAGGTGTTCTTTGCATTCTTCTGCATGTCTCAAGAATGGGTGATAGAGGTCATCTGGCTCCTCCACTGCTTAATCAATAGCAAATGGGATTTGGAGATGCTGTCACTTTATTTAAGGCAAACCAAGACAGGCTCTGAAAAGTTCCATGTCAGCTGAAACAGGGAATCCTGAGCTTCTGTAATACTGAATAAATTCTGGGCATCTTCAACAATTATAGAATCATAGAATAGCTTGGATTGGAAGGGAGCTTAAAGATCATCTAGTTCCAGCCCCATTGCCATGAACAACAACAACTTTCATTAGACCATGTTGCTCAGAGCCTCATCCAACCTGGCCTTGAACACTCCCAGGGATGAGGCATCCATGCCTTCTTTGAGCAACTTGTTCCTGTGCCTTACCATCCTCACAATCAAGAATACTCCTAATATCTAATATAAACTTACCCCCTTTCAGTTTAGAGATATGCCTTCTTGTCCTGTCACTACATATCGTTCTAAAAAGTCTCTCTCCGTGTCTCCTGTAGGGCCCCTTTAGATGCTGGGAGGCCACAATGAGGTGACCCCAAAGCCTTCTCTTCTGCAGACTGAACAATCCCAATTCTCTAATCTTGTCCTCATAGGAAAGGTGGTCCAGCACTCTAATCTTGGCTGCNAACAGGCAGTCTGCAGGAAATCATGAGCAAAACTTACCCTCAGAGCTAGCAGGGTGCACTTTTGGAAGTCTCATAAAGCTATAATGTACACTGTCTGTGTAAGTATTTTTACTATCTTTTCATGGCTAAACACTGAGCACTTTCTTCTTGCTTGAGCAATTGATGGATTTTTGTCTGGTCAGATGGCAAGGTTCATACAAGTTTATATCAGAAAAGCTCTGATGTGCTATCATACATAGCATCCATATCTCCATGCTGTCCACAAGAGGAGGACTTATGAAGCCTGCACCTACAGAGGTGTTCTTTGCATTCTTCTGCATGTCTCAAGAATGGGTGATAGAGGTCATCTGGCTCCTCCACTGCTTAATCAATAGCAAATGGGATTTGGAGATGCTGTCACTTTATTTAAGGCAAACCAAGACAGGCTCTGAAAAGTTCCATGTCAGCTGAAACAGGGAATCCTGAGCTTCTGTAATACTGAATAAATTCTGGGCATCTTCAACAATTATAGAATCATAGAATAGCTTGGATTGGAAGGGAGCTTAAAGATCATCTAGTTCCAGCCCCATTGCCATGAACAACAACAACTTTCATTAGACCATGTTGCTCAGAGCCTCATCCAACCTGGCCTTGAACACTCCCAGGGATGAGGCATCCATGCCTTCTTTGAGCAACTTGTTCCTGTGCCTTACCATCCTCACAATCAAGAATACTCCTAATATCTAATATAAACTTACCCCCTTTCAGTTTAGAGATATGCCTTCTTGTCCTGTCACTACATATCGTTCTAAAAAGTCTCTCTCCGTGTCTCCTGTAGGGCCCCTTTAGATGCTGGGAGGCCACAATGAGGTGACCCCAAAGCCTTCTCTTCTGCAGACTGAACAATCCCAATTCTCTAATCTTGTCCTCATAGGAAAGGTGGTCCAGCACTCTAATCTTGGCTGCCTTCTTCTGGACTTGATCCAGCAAGTACATGTCTTTTCTGTGCTGGGGTCCCCAGAGCTGAATGCAGCACTCCAGGTGCCATTTCACCAGAGCAAGAGGGCAGAATCCCTTCCCTTGCCCTGCTGCCCACACTGCTTTGGATACAGCCCAATACAGGATTGGCTTTCTGGGCTGTGAGTGCACATTGCCAGGGCATACAGAGTCTGTTGAAGTTTGTCACTAGCCCCACAAATAAAGCCATGCACATTGCAGCATCCCTGGTGACATGAGTTCTCTCTATGTAGGGCACAGCTGGTGTCCCTGGAGCTATACATAGCAACTCCTGCAGCCTCTGCCTAATATGAAAGTGCCTCTCTGGTCTGATGTGGTGAATCCCAAAGTCACAACAAATTCCTTTTACTATCATTTAGGAATTTTCTGTACACAAATTAAATATTTGGCTCATAATCTGTATAAATGCCTAAGAACCTTCCCTTGCTAGAGAGTTAATATTCTTTGCAGACGTCAAGGACTGAAGAAACTGATATTTGACACAATCTTTCTGAGAAGGCTGGCTGACCTATCTCCAGGGTAGCAGTCCTACCTTCAACCCCATTTCCCTGAGACAAAGGGTATTATTGCAATGTTACTGTATACAGTGGGAGCTGTGCAAGAGATTGATTTAAAAAATCAAAATGGACCCACCCCAGCAAGTAAGCTATCACCAAATGGAACTAAAAGTCTCCCAGGCAAGTAATCAATGAGTAGAATTTGAGGCATCACCAGCCATCTTTTTAGAACTCGTTAGCAATTATTATTCAGCCAAAAACTACCATAGAATGATATTATGTGGCATTTGTCTTCATGAATGTTTTTTTCTTGTTTTTTGATTTTTTTGTTTTGGTTTGGTTTGGTTTTTTTGTTTGGTTGGGTTTTTTTTAATTCCAGATTTTTCATCCCTATCCAGAGATCACTTTGCAAAATCATCTGGCACCCCAGATCTTCATTTCAAGTCTGTTGAATGTCTTTCTACCTGGTAGCTCTCCTTTCAGCTTTCAGCCGGTAAAAGTTGATGTCGAATCATACACAATGGACTGCCTCTGCTATTGTCATTCTGGTAGTGCCATTCGGGTCTGATAATTCCTGATGAGAGCTATATAGGAATTAATTCAAATAATTATGTGCACACATCAAGTAAGAACTGCTATTTTCCATAGTATAAATTCACTTCCTTAAAATGCCCAGATGACAAAGGAAGTTATGAGACAAAAAAAACAAAAATGGTACCCTCTTTTTTCTTTTCAAAACATTCAGACATTCAACTTCCTTAATTTTCTTAAATAAGAACATGTTCATGTATATTACTAAACGTGAAGACAGTAGAAATACTATCTTGTCTGATAAATAATAGAGCAATTACAGGGGCCAAAGGGAAATTTGGAAAACAAGTAGCCAAAACACTATTTCACTGATCAAGTGAAAATTGGAAGAGAAATGAGGGAACCATTAAGACATGAGCGTGCTTTCCACATAAGGTAAATAGTATCTTACCAACAATTTCAATTTAATCACATAAGTCAATAGCTTAGTAGTAAGTATATATCAAAAAGGTGGTACTGAAGAGTAAACTAAAAGGTAGCAAAGAGACTGCTTGACAATTTTACAATGTATTTATGCTTGCTAGGTCTACTTATCTTGTAACTAAAGAGGAAAAGTACTCAGAGGGAAAGGATAAAAAGAAAACCATAATCAAAATACAATAAAATAAAGGAGAAAAAGCATACCTCTTTCTCTTCTGAAAAGTTTGGTCAAATTCTAGGACTCACAGATCTGTAGAAAAGAGACATAGAGCTAGCTGAATGAGTCTTCCAATAGAACAGACTCTTAAATATTTGATCACTTTCAGTCTCTGATGGTACCTTCAAAATTGATCTTTTGTCTGTTGTTGTCCCTTCAGAGATGCAAAACATGACAAGTTCCTGTTAAAATCATATTCTTTTTATTATACTAAAGATATGTGTAAAGTTCTAGTGAATTTCCTTGCCTGTTAAACATCTTTCCATTACACTGTGATTTGTTCTTAAAGATCTGACTAAAGGAAAATATTTCTTTGACCTCCTCCAGGTTTTGCTGAGAAAAAAATTGAGCTGGGTTTCTAAGGTCCTCTTTGAACTTGATTTCACTGCTGAAGAAAGGCTACAGTTAAATTGGGAACTTCAACAAGTTTCTAAAACTTATATAAAACCCTATCTTATGGACTTCTTCCTCTGTCAAGTTTTAGTTTTCAAATGACACAGTACTTGCTATTTAAAGGTTTTCTTCCTATCTCTTGCAAAGTGTGTTATGGAGCAATAGAGCTATGGGGCAGCAAATTTGTGAGCTTTTCATGCCCATTATTCCAGAACAATCTCCAAGTAACACAGTGATTTCTTGGTCTTGATAACAAATGAATTATTGTGAATACTTAATTTATTGTTCCATAAAATGGGTACCATTATTTAAGAACAGCACAAAAGATGTTTAGTTCATTTGAAATCAGAATTTATGGAACATCTCACTTCCCCAGGGAAGAAATTCTTCTTTTTCCCATGTGCTTGAGAATAACCAATAATTAATGATATCTACGCAATTAATGACTCTATGAACATCCTAAACTCTCTATTTTAGGCATGACTGATATTTGTGGAATACCAAGAAATCAAATGAACCCAAAGAAAGAAGACAAGGTATGATTTTTACATATGTGGGATCTCTCTTCTACTCTGGAAATGTGACTGATACCTGTTTGTCTGAGCTTAAGTTCATTCTCGGACAATCTGAGTAACAGAAGTGGTTTTGATTTACTATCTCATAATTTTTATCACTTCTCAAATTGTTGCTCTCAAGGGATTCATTTCCAAAACACATTTCTGCAGTGGTTCATATGCAAGTATTTCCTATTCATCAGAAAGCAGACTGCAAGTGAAAAACCTAACACCTCTCTTGTTTATATCCTCTGAAACAAGATCCAAAATACTCCAATATCTGGAAGTGCCTATGTTCTGAATAGCTGATTCCTAGAGAGGAAAACTATTCTATATTTCACATATGATACCTGGGACTTGATCCAAAGCTTCCAGCAACTCCAGATATGTGCAAATGGGTAACTTGCATCTGGGTAACTATTTAAATATTGAGATGTTTGGTTTAAATTTTCAGAAGCTACTGAAAGTTCTGAAGAACTTCTGAAAAAACTCTAAAATTTACTTCTAATCTTTTTATCACTTTTAGTTCTGGACCAGACAGTGACAAATATATGGCCCTAGAGTTGTGCTTTTCACAATTTTATTCTGTTTCAGTTTAAATCAGTCAATGATATTATCCTATTGAATAAAGTGTCTAGCCCAGTTGTTACATAGGTTGGTAAAGGATGCTCTGGAGTAGATTACAGGTGAGCTGTGATATATAGCTGTGTCTGGTGCAAATTTTTTGTGGGTTTTATTTAACCCTTTTGTGCTTTTGCTTTTGGATGAAGGTAAGCAAGATGAAAGCAGCAGAATCCCAGGAAGAAAGAATAAAAACTGAGATTGGAGAATAAATCAGAGAATGACACCTGGTGGAAAAGGTACAGCAGAATCAAGCTTCGTTCCAGAAAGATTCAGAAACACTGGCCCAGAAAGACATTGTAGGGCCTGAGATATTAGGTATTTGGACCAAGACCAAAGTGTCTGTTCAGAGGTTTGTACATGGAACTATTAAAAAATAAATACTCATAAAATAACGTTTACTTTGTAGAAAAAAATAAAGTTACAGGTTTATGGTCTGGAAACCGAGTTTTTAAGATTTCCACACAGGTTTTTATGTTACTCCTCTTCTACTGCTATAATTGTCTATGGTAAAGTCCAATTGCAGTATAAGAGATTTGTTTACCTTCAGCATCTGTTCTACACATTCTGCTGGGAATCCTGAAGTGAAAAATTAATTAATATTTTCTTCTTTTCCATTGGCTCTGTCCTCTATGAATAAATAATGCTGGCCATTTATTAAATATTTTTTGTCTCACATTTCTTGTATCCCACATAATTAAAAAATGAATAACTGCACTATTAATCTCCTGTGAAGCCTTAGCATCTGTCTTCACCTTTGCTTCCCTGTTACATTGCCTAGTCTCAACAGTCCTCATCTTATCTGATGTTTAAAACTTTTCTAAGCTTCATTTTGACCACAGATTATTTCTGGTTTTTTCCCTTGGTTCATTAGTATTGGTCTTTTTAATTCTTCTCTCTTAATTTTTTGAATACCATTTTTAATCTCTCAGGCGTGTTCTCACTTAGCAATATAATCACTTTCGCATGTGTGCTGCTTTTCCTCTTACCACTGCTTCTGGCTCTTCTTGTACAGGTTAAAAGCTCTTCTTTTGATATTTTCTAGCTTTGTTTTCCCTTCTACATGGCTATATGACTTTAATGTCGTATTTAAGCAGACATGGGTCTCTCATACCTGTGTCCCAGGATTATTTCCTGCCTCACTATTACTGAGATGGATTTTTGTGTTAACGAATGCAAAACTAAGAACCGGCAATTTCAGTAGTTTGCAATATTTCTGGTAAAATATATTTGTATTTTATCATATTTTTACCATCCACGGGATACTTTTGAATCACTCTTTATATGTAAGAGATCAGAGTTTATACCTAGCAGGTACATCTCATTACAACAGCCTTGCTACAATAAAAAACTATAACTTTGTAGGCAATTTTATGGCATCAAAATATCAAGGCAACTTTTCCACCTGTGTCACAAACCCATCTGTCCTCAAATCCAAGCTACAAACTAAGAAGGCAACAAAGACTAGAGGTGGCTGGTTTTTATTCTGCAGCCATCGAAAAAATCAGGACAGTGTCAAGGATCAACGTGTTTCCTTCACCTGCACCGTGTCTTAACCCAAGGCTGAAGCAGCAGCTGTAGTGGGAACCTCCCCACCTGGAAAGCTCCTTTCCTTTTGGGGCAGGATGACTCTCACAAATGCTGCAGTGTTACCCTCCAGTTCCATTAGTAGTCCTGAGGGTGCTTGAGAATCAAGTACGCTTTGATTAGTCCTAAAACGTCTCACACATAATGGCTACCCACAACACCCAAAAGCAGATCTGTCATTTTACACAACCTGTGTTGGCACCATCCCTCATGAATAAACATTTAGTCATCCCTTTTCACTCCATATGAGCAGAAATACCAGGTGACATTATAACTACATTTTTGTAAGAAGTCCTTTGTGTAATCTTTTTGATTGGGAAGCTGTTGCAGTGATGAGAAATTTGATAGACCATCAACAAATCTGCATGCACTAATTGAGCTGATATCCATGTAAGGCAAAACTAGCTGACCCTTTTGCAAAGTCAAGGCAGAGAGAAAGCTTGTGAGGCTTTGTAGGACTTATCAGAAGGTTTTTCTATATTTGTTCCCTGAGGCTACTTTGGGAAGAGGAGGGAGAAGGGCTCTTTTGCTTTTGCTTCACAGGAAAAAATTATCTTCTATCACAAAAATGGAGAATGAGGTATTCAGGGAATATATAGCTTTCAAAATATTTTAAAATGAATGTGATTTTCTGGGTTTCATTATTATTTTCTGAAGGCGCAACAAATTGATCCCACAGATTCTATTCTGCCTCGCACTTTTCTGTTACAGAGGTTACCTGTGCTCATGTTTACTGTTTCCACTTTTAAATTGTAATGCTTCTTTTACATTCCAATTAGTTCTTCCAAAGTTTCATGCCACTATTTACAATTTCTTGCTTAACTTATTTGATGTTTGAGCCTTAGCAGTCACCAGGCAAGGGTAGTGCTGAGCAGGCAGCATAACAATGAGTTTTAACTGCTCTGGAATAAAAATAAATTATCACAATTAGGGGGATGGTCTATGTTGCAAAGCATCATGCAGCTCAATAGCAGGGGTCTGCCACGTACTGTGGCTCTTCTGCTACAAAATTCCTAATTAGTTTGTTATCTCCAAGAACATTTGTTTGAGTTGTACCCATTCTTACCAAAAGACAAAATTTTTCTTTTCAACACAATTCTCAAGGGAGATTTTTAGGTCATCTCACTATGTATCTTCTGAGTTACCAGGAAAGAGGCTAAGATTTAAGTTTTTTCAGATTTTTAGAAAGTCCTTGATGAGATTTTGGCCACAGCTTGCTGAAACGGTATTTGTAAATCTCTGCTACTAGCCCAGCTGAAGCATTCAAGGTTATGCAAATTTCAGCCCATGGCTCTGCTGGAGTGATAACTGAGGTTGTAAAATTCAAGTATTGGCTAAGGTCTAAGACACAAATACTTATGTCAAGTATTTCAATTGCCAAGAAACAGGTACTGTACAGTTACAAGTCTTCTAAAGGTGCCTCACTACTCTTACAGAGGGAACTGGAACAGGTTTTCCAGAAAGGAAGTGAACTTCCCATCCCTGGAAGTGTTCAAAGCAAGGCTGGATAGGGCTCTGAGCAACCTGCTCTTGTGGAAGGTGTTCCTGTGCAAGGCCATGGGGATTGGAACTGGATGATCTCCAAAGTCCCTTCCAAGGCCATTTTTTGATCCTATAAAAAACAGTCATGTTATCAAGAAAATATCTCTCAGAAAGTATAACCTCTACAAAAATACTCCATCTTTTAATTAACGTATGTGAGAACAGAGTGGTCTAGACTGACACCTTTATGAATTGTCAAGTATAAAGGGCCACAAATCCTCATGGCAATGATGTTGGTTTCAGACAGTTAAAACTTGCTGCCACTAGGATGCAAGGAGAAGAATACAGTATATTCTTTTGGGGATCAGGCAACTGATTCCATATGGGCAATAAAGACAGATTTCGTTAATTTTTAAAAATATTTCTATATATATAAACACACACACGTATAAGCAATGAAGACATCTAGGAGAGACCATCTCTCCCCAACGGGCTTTGCCCCCTACTCAGTTATGAACCTATTGGAAATGCTACTAAAGTAGACATAAAGGCTCTACAGTCTTCAGCAAATACTGAGTCAAGCCCAGAATTGCCTTCAAAAATATCATTTGCTCAAACAGCTCACAAAACGGCAGCACGAGACCCCAGGCTGCTCTAACTCATTTGCTCAATCAGTATCTACTCCTCTTTGACTTTATCCATTGAACATGTAACAGATGTTTCTTTGGGAACTGAGTTAAATGCAAAACACTGACATTATCTGGAGGTTCACCAAAACTCAGTCTAACAACCTGAGGTTTTTAGTATTTACTTTTTTATTTTTCTGCCCCAAGGTGGAGCAATGCAAAGCTTTTCAGAAAAGCATAGTGACCCAAAACTTGAAAGAGAAATCTTCAAGTTTCATTGCAGTCTTTGTATTGGTACATAGACTTTATTAAAAGAGAAGAGGTAAAGATAAAACTAACAAAATCTGACTACCATTTCACATTCTGGTGCAATTGTAAATGATGATTACGTGGCGTGCAGTCTCTGACCTTTGCTTTTAAGGCCATAAAACTCTTCTAGTTATAATGACAAATGCCTCAGAGATTGTTCTATTTGGAAGAAGCACTAGCTACAAGGTGATTTGAGCCATCTCTTATTTCCGCCTCTTATAGATTTTCTTTAGATTGGAATGCTGTCATTAGAAAGTTCTCCTACCAGCAATATGCAAGCAAACAGGTTGACAGAAGTAAAAGTGACTTAAAAATAGCCACTTGCAGTTATGAGCTGATTAAGTGCAGAAAATGTTTGTCAGTCAAACATTTGAAGCAAAAGAGAAAGAGAGGGAGGAAGGGAGGGAGAGAAAGTGTTTCAATTCATCCTGTCTGTTTAAAACAACATTACACCATCAGCTGTGCAGAAAGCAATTTTTTCTCTGTTACACTGTCTGCATTAAAATCTATTGGACCAATTCTCAGTAAAGCAAGTATCAAGTGAAGTCAATGGAGTGTCACCTTGCAGGAGTAGATACAGATCCATATTTCAAGGTTTGTCTTTGTAATCCTTGTAGCAACACCATCACTTTCCCTCTGAAATTTACCCATTCCCTATTAAAGCACACAGGTATGCTTGCCAGCTGTCCTTGTGAAGAGAAAACTGCTTTAGCCCAGATAATTCACCTAGCTCTAAACCTGCATGTTCTTTTTCTCACAGTAACCTGTGATTTTTACTGATCCTAACACATTTGGACCTGCCCAGATTAGTTATTCTTGTTTTATAATTCTAGTTATTCTTGTTATCTCTATCAGACTGAGAGTACAAATTTTTAAAAATTATAATAAAAAAAAACAAGTCAATTACTTACATTTACAACTTACACTGTTGTAGCTGAGGTTGTGTTACACTTCTGTTTAGTTACCCAAAATATGCATATTGTCTGCCTAACAGTGCTAACAAATTTAGAGTTATGTTGTGCTTTGTAATGATTCACTACATTCCATCACAGACTGTACAATATTTCATCAGCAGTGGAAAATAGAATCTCTTTTCAGTTTTAATTTCTTCCAAGTACTTAAGTTTTGACAATGAATAAATCACAAAGTCCAAAATTTAGCTTTTTATTTAACTGATGTATGAATTCCTATATTATATCAGCATAGCATGCAATATATGATAACTATTTTATTACAGATAGCATAGGAAGAGTTTATTCTTGTAAAGTCCTTTTGAAATTAGTGGAGGCCTCTGTAAAATAATGATTCATTAAGATGGATATAAATTTCAAGAACACACTTTCTATTTCCAGAACTTCAAGAGTGGTCCTGGCCAATAGCCTGTATTCTGTTTGATATTAGTCAATCCCCAGTTGGTCTCACTGTAAGGACCTTCCTAAGAGGTCTGGACAGGAAACTCCTGATAATCAATTACAGATTTCTACCTCCAGAGCTAAATTAGTAACCTTGTTAGCTGTAACAGCTGAAGTCTGTTATCCTTTCTGGAAACATGAGCTCCTCTGCGGCTCTCAGAGAGGGATGTGACAGATGAGAGTTGTATTTAATGGATTTTCACTTGTATCTTGATCATTCAGAAATATTCCTCCTCTTAATCATCCAGGCTGTTACAATTTTTTCATATTATTTTTCTGTTGCACACATTTATTAGACTTGCTTTTTCCCACAAAAATATATGAGGAAGGGAAATCCTGCATCAGTCTTAAGATGACCCTATGCCCTAGCATCTTCACAAAATATAACATTAGCAAACTAAGCCAGGCTTTGACTTAGCAAAGTTCAGAGATAATTCAGGCAGCGAAATCACAGTGATGGAATGTCAAATGTTTTCTTCTGCACTATAAAGGAAAATATTCTCTTTGAACTCAGCAAGGACTTTGTAGGACAGGAGGATTATTTGAACCAATTTTCAACGCACTCCTCTCAAACTGTTCTGTGTGTTGGAGGAAAACTGCAGATCCCTTGGATGTAAATTGCAAATTGTTTCCCCCAGTCAGATAAAGGACACGCACAAGGTTCTTCCTGTATTTATGTGTCTGGCGGTACTTGAGTCCATGGCAAACACTTAGTCAATAAGAGCAAACATCAATAGCAATAAAAAAAGCTTGTCTTTCCTTTTCCTCAAAGTCAATGGAATCTGTGTCATGTGATTTACTTGCCCCCTTTTGAAGGTAAAACGGTCCCAGGGCTGGAACAATTCTGTTTGATAGGCACATTTTACAACTGAGTAAATGGCTGTCAATATCATTATCTGTCTTCTGCCATCAGAAGTGTTGTCTTGCTAATGTTCTCTTATTTATCACATCTTCACTGACCATATGCACATAGGGACTGTGTTGATATCACCTTAATTTCTGTAATTCAGAAATTGCATGGCAATTTAGATGCCATTAAAACCCATCCAGCACTGCTACATCTTCCTAAGATCAACTAGTAAGGATAAACAATCTTCAAGATCCACATTAACTGCAATGCCCTTTTATGTTTGCAATTTATTCATTACAGAAGTGGTTTCTGTAAGTTAGCTTTGTTTGCTTCAAGAAAGAATGATTGTCTGGTAACATTGTGTGGTTAATCAAATACCAGATGCCATTTCCCAGCTTTAAACTTCAGTTTGACTCTTGAAGGAGAGAAACACAAGAGAATGAAGGACCATCAGAACTAACCAATTTCTTTTCAATTTGTCAAAAAATATGAATGGTGTTATTTTGTGTCACCTTAGCCTGGCCCTTGTCCCTAATGACCACAGTACCTTCACACATTTAAATGTCTCAAAAAGAATTCACAAAAGGGAATTTGTTAAGTACAGTCTCGCAGAACTAAATGGACTTTGGTGGTATATGTGTACCATACCCCAAGCATCAGCAAGCATTTCATCAGGGTTCTGAGTAGTTCCCTGTGCTAAATTAAAAGCACTCTGTGATATATTTTGAAAAGAAAGTATTAAAAGCACCCAAAATACACCAAAAATAGGAAAGGAAGGCAAGAGGGTCAACAAAAACAATAAAGAGTTTTAAGAGGTGATATTGGAAGGACAGAAGGGGGAAAAGGAGGTAAATAGAACAACAGCTGGATAAAAGAAAAGACTCAATGCAAATATGAATATGATGATTCATAAATTAACAATGTAAGTGATGTATGTTATATTAATTGAACTGACTTTTGGGGGTGGGGGGTGGAAACACAGACACGAGGTTTGTAGATGCACCTAGCAATTGCACCACAGCAAAATTTTACTCCAAATTTTTTTACCAAATCTGTTAACTTACATTGAGTATGTCTTTTCAAGTAAGGATCTGAAGGTAAAACTCTCAGGATCTGTGTTAATCTGACTTTCCTGTTTCATGACAAAAAGATCACATTTGTTACAGTCTGTCCTCCCTGAAATTTTTCACTTTCATCATCTTTGCCTATAAAATTGTTCAAGACTATTTCTAGGGCTGTGTCCTCCTTCTAGAATGTGTCATTATTTTTTTTTTAAATATCCCTCATCTTTCATTATACATAAGAAAGTGATCAAGTCAGGAGTTTTCCTTGATATGAGCCACTATAATGCTTAATTTCCTGCAATGAATCTCAAATAGTTGTATCTGTTTTGTCCATAGAACTGGAAATAAATTTTTATATATTTTGAAGGTCAGTGGATCAAAGCCAAAGGTATGGCTCATGATTTCTTAGTCTGTCCCAGCTACAAAGTAAAATGATTTCACTTGAGCTACTGTGACAGTGATTTTTCAGTATCCTGTCCAGGATACAAGATGGAATTTTACACTCAGTTTGCAGTGGGAAAAAGAAAGACATAAAAATTGCCAGTATAAGATACAGAGAGGATATCAAGTCATTAATAGATTGCAGTAAAGCTTAAAGTCAAACAAAAATTAATCTGATAGTAAACAAAAAGACTTCTGTGGGTTTATTGCCAGATGCTGTAAACTCCCTTTAACTGTGAATTTAATTGATGTTCCTTTCCAACATCATACATGCTGCGGAAGTTTGACAGTGTCCCAAAAAGAGCTCTGAAGTGTCCCAGGGAGAATGACTAAGCCTTGAACTTCAGAGAATGACACATTAGAGCAAGAGGCTCTGCCTTAGTAACCAGGCTTACAACATTATACAGGTTGAAGATTATTTCTCACAAAGAAAAGTATTAGAGATTCTTGTTTAAAACAAAAGCTGACATTGTGCTTTATAGTTATATATCCCCAAGGAGAGAGGAACAACTGTACCAGCCAACTGTACAGACCAAATGAGCTGAGGTGTTGATGTGGACTGCACCTGCACTCACATATTGTGAAGAAAAGTCTCTATTCCCTGTCTACAGAGGAAAAAAAAAGGCTTCTTCACAAATGTCCTGACTTACTAATGTGTTAAGCCTATGCCTATTCACTTAAATCTGTATAAATACACCAAAATAAGTAGCAATATTGGATCTGCATTTCAATGTCATATGAAATTTGTGCTGCTCTATCCTCTAACAAGAATTTTTAGCAGGTTTTAATTATAAAATAGTTTTATTTTTCTAATGTTTATTGTTGTTCATTAATTTCCTAATATTATTATTTTTCATTAGCCTCATCCTTGATACTACTCAATAAAGCAGAGCAATGAGTAACAAAAGTAAATACATGCATGCTTCTCAAAAATAGTTCAGAATGTGAAGTCTAGCATATATATATATATAATATGTATATAAACTCTTGTCCAGTAAAAAAATTATTAGAAGCAATAAGAGATTTAGTATCTCTGAAAATCCTGAAATCAATTCAGTTTGGAGAAACTATGTTTTTGTACAGTCTTCCCAGCCTTTGTTTTTATGTCCTGCAGAAAGGTGTGTTCAGAAAATACAATACCAGCAACATAACAACGAAGCTGAAAAATAGTGCATTACTTTTAAATTACATTAGCCATTGCATATATCTGGATAGACAGTAGGATGCAGCAACATACTGTGCAATTACAATTACATTTGTAATTACAGTTTTCCTGACAGTCAGAGGATGCTCTGCCTGGAATGTGGCAAAACAACTTGAACAGTGCCCTGTTTTGAAAAGCTATCAGTGGTGAACTGGAAGGGGGTGTCATACTGCTTTTGGTGTTGAATTATGCTAAAACCAGTCTGACTCATCAACCCCAAAGTTAAACACCCTGATATCAAGGTGAAGATGTGGCAGACGTGGTATATTATCCTTATCTGAAAATGCTGAGCTGGCACAGCTGGCCTGCAGACATATGACTGACAGTCAATCATTTTAAACTCCGAAAGTCCAGTCCCACTTGCAACAGCAGGTTCTTCTGAAATACCCCTGGGATTGTGTGAGGAGATTCCTCTCTTGGGTGGGGGTGCCCCTCAAGGCTGAGTGAAAGAGATTTGCGCAACATCATTGGTGTGGGTGAATAACAGCAATCTCTACTTAATAATTGTTTCTTCTTTGCTAGATTTACTATAATTGCTTTAATATACTGTGGTAGTAGTTTCAGCTTCTATACTGTGTAGTAAATAATTCTGATTAAGATCTTTTTGTCTAATCATTTATCATAACAAGTCATACATTTTTATATAAATATATGTGTCTTGCCATCTTTAGTCGTACAGGACAAAGTTATATAAAAGTTCAGTCACACCTCCATAATTCCTCAGATTTAAACCACTGACAAAGTCTGAGTCTAGGATTGGATCCAGCTGCACACACGCTCCTCTCTGAGAAGGAGTTCAGAAAGCAATGGCATCCTTCCTGTACCTCATGACTCAATGGGAGGGTTTCTCTAATCAAATTGGTCTGAAGCTCCCTCTCCACCCACGACAATGTGATATTATTAGTTGATTTATCTGCGGAAGATTTAATGTGATGGCAGGTACAACTTTCATGTTCATGACAGCTTTGCATGTCAAATCCCATAAGTAGTTAGTTGAAATCCTTAGTTTATGGTTGCACATGAGCTGTTGTTTTGGACTTTACTCACTGTATACTGAAAATTCACAGGCTGGCAGATATTTTTAAAACATGTATACAAAGGATTCAGTTGGAGACTGTATTCCAATGCAGCTCAGTGTAGTTTTTTCCTACCTTTTCTCTGAACTAGTTCATAGTCTAATATAAATTGAAATGTCAATACCTTGTATGACATTTACCTTGGCCTAGCAGGGGATCAAGAATAAAATAATAAATGGATTTTCTTCCTGTTCAGCCAGACTATGCAGAATGAAGCTTATATTTTTTGCCAAGATTTTTTTTTTTAAATGCAGATTTTACCTACTTCTTGCAAGTGCTTTTTCTAGTTTTTGCAACGATCCCCTGGATCAAGAAGCAGAAGAGACATTGGCATTACAGTGTTCCTAGAAGAACCTCACTAAATCATCTTTCCTATAACAAAATGTTAAAAGAGCTGGAACTGTTCAGACTGAAGAAGAGAAGGCTCAAGGGGATCCAATCAATGTGTACAAATACCTGAAAGGAGGGTGTAAAGAGGATGGACCCAAGCTCTTCTCAGTGGTGCCCCATGGCAGGACCGAAACACACGAGGCTCCCTTTGAACACCAGAGAACCCTTTTTCACTGTGAGGGGGACAGAGCAGAGGCACACGTTGCCCACAGAGGTTATGGAGACTCCCATCCTGGAGATACTCAACACCTGGACATGCTCTTGCACAACCAGCTCTAGGCAACACAGCTTGATCAGGGGGTTTGGACCAGACAACTCTCTTCCCACCTCAGACACCTCTGTGATTCTCTGAAATCTGTCAAGATGGACTGTGTTTCATAAGACATCCAAACCAACACAACAAACCTGAGGTCTTTTATAGAACCTTTACCTATAAACCTAAATATCTTTGATTGTACATGTGGGGGGAAAGAAGAGAAGAAAATGAACAGAGGAGGAAAACATAAACTAATGGGTTTTGAGTCACAGTGGAAAAACAACATATAAAGACAAACAGCAACCCCATAAATTAGAATAATATAATTTATAAATATTATTAAATTATTTTTTTACCATTCAAAGTTTCTTTTTTCTGGCTATTAGTAATAAATAGACATCTGTGGATACTAGGAATGCTGTTTTATGGCTTTCAAGGGCAAAATAAAGTTGCACTTACTAAAGAATATATAGCAATAGAAAAAAATTCAAGCATGAAGATTGCCAACTGCTCAGTGATTTAACTTCTAGAAATGTTCTGCATTTAAAATTTCATGCGTCTGAAAGATTTTTTTTTGCCTTGTTTTGTTTAATTACCAGCAAGCCAATTCATTATTATAGCATCCCACTAATGATGAAGGATACATCCTCTGTTTATCCATATCTCTTTGTTAGCCATTCCTATGAAGACCTGCATTTCAAGAACTCTAATGAACAGTAAGATAAAGTACTTTTTAAAAATTATTTCAATTATTTACTTAATTTGAAGCATTATAAGTCCCCAGAAAGGCAGTCTGCCTAACTGAAAGCTTGCAGCTGCAGGATAACACCGGGCACACCCTTCAGTTACATTGAATGGCATCTCTTCCTCAGCACACATTTGGAGAACTTATTCTTCAAAACATGTAAGGATGGTTTCAGAGGGTGTCCCGTGGGCTAAAGTTGATAAATTGTGAATTACTTTATCTGGTAATATTTCATTCCTGATCTGTGCTGCCTGTGAACCTCTCCTAGTAAATGTGGAGCTTTTACACTCCCTAGGCAATCTGTCTGCTGCTGAGCCCTCTGAACTCACATTTTTCTTGGCAACAGGCAAGCAAACCTGAGTAAAAAAGAACATATTCCCACCAGGTAAGACTAGAAAGCCCTTTAGCAGGTCCACAGGAACTTCCAAGAGATTTCATTTTAAAAACCAATTAGGAGGTTTGGATTTTGGGGAGATTGGGGAAAGCAGTGGAATATGCAAGCAGAAAATCATAGCTTTTAGATGCTCATCAGCATTACAGAAGCATACAGCTGTAAGTTTATGGTGTGTATTAGACTATCCTATGAATAAAAAATGGCATGTCCTTAAGACATTTGCAACAAGCATGCTGCTTAATAATTTTTAATTTTGTTAATACCAGTAGTTGCCAGCTAGAACATATTCTTCTTATTTCTGAGTGGATGGGCTTTCTCAATCTTTCTCCTATTCTAATCCAATATATCTTGCCATAGATAATCTGGATAGAGCTAACAGAGCCCAGTCTGAAATAATTTGGAATCATTCCGAGCGCGCTGCGAGCTCCCGCAGCTTTGGGACCGGGACCGTCAGGAGCTACTGTCGGTGCGCAGCGCCCTCTTGTGGTCATCCCTGGAACTGCGAGAGAGCGTGCGCTGCTCCCCCACGCTCCCGAGCGGGGAGGGGAAGTGAGGGTGGCAGCGAAGATTCACAGGAGTCGGCAATTTTCAAACCTCTGTTTTTCCCAGCCTTAAAGAAGCATTAATAAGAGTAAAGCACCAAAACCATTAAACCTAAATGTTTATTAGTACCAATTTTGTATTTTATTTAGTGGCATGTTAGTACAAAGCACAAACTGTCAGATCATCCAGAACCTGCCTAGATATTGCTTTGTTATGTCCTAATAATCACTCTTCTTGGTAAATCTGATTAAAAGCCACAGTAGATGACAGAAACATCTTCAGTGCTCTTGTTTCTTATAGCAAGAAAAGTATTTATACTAAGAAATAATACGTGGGATGTGCTGTTAGAGGGGGCAGTTATCGGAAAAAGCTTCATGCTCTGATCTAAATCAGCAGGGCAAGACTACTTTCAAGGAAGCATAGACAAGGCAAGGGAAAGTTGTCTGGAGGCTGCAGCCACACAACTGTTCAGGCAATTTCTTGGGTTATGTGGCTCCTCAGAAGTTCTTCTTCGGCCTTACTTTGCTGTGCAACAGAGAATACAGACTCAGTCACAGCTCTGGATAATTACTTGAATTAATGAGACAGTCCCACAACTTAAAAATGCACAAATACACAGAAAAAGATATTTATTTCAAACTAATATATCCATTTAAATCAAATCCTGGTAAGAGTCTACTTACAGGGCATCTGCAGACTCCGTGGCTGGGAAGGAGATGGTGTACTCAGGACACAATCACATCCTCATCTGTGGAGGCACCTCTTGAAATCAGTCTTGATTAGGGACTTCTTTAAACAAGATCAAGCAAAAATGACAAGACCACTCCAGTTTCCAAGATTCTCACACTACCCATCCTTTTCCTTTCACTCCGGTGAGAGCAGCTTATTTCTGTTCCAGCTGTATTTAGTTCTAACTTGTTCAGTGGCATCAGTGATGAACTCTGAAGGGATTCAGCTCCAATAACCACACTGTCTGTCTGCCTTGATGCAGACACGAGAAAAGCAGCAAAAAAATGGAAAATATACTGAGGATTTCAAAGGGAGTCAGAGCTCTCTGCCAAAAGAAACAAACAAGTAAACAAACAAAAAAGACCACCTTAATTCATCCTTCACTGGGTACAAAGAATCTTATTTAAAAAATACCAAACACCCATGAAAAATTAAAAAAACCCCACAGCTGAACACACTACCTGAAAAACCTCCAGAGCCCCTTTTCTGCATGTTTTGCTGCTCCACACTGTCTGTTTCTCCTGCTATCTCTGCTTTTACTACACACACTTTGCCCTTAATTACTAACACAGAGCAGTACAGAAATGTGAATGTGCAGTCATTTGGGGAGACAGAAAGGAAATGGAGCCATGTAGGACATCCCGTTACGCACAGGCTCTTGAAAAGGCCTGCTTTCAGTTGCCACAGACAGAATTTGTCACCTTAGGGCAAGGATAAAACCTACTAGTGCCAGCAGAATTCAGGCACTTCCATCAGGTTCCTCTCCATTAAAACAAGCAGTTTCTGTAGGAAGTTAGGAGAAACCTGTGAGATTTGTCCATTGCTACAGTGTCTCGGTTAGAGACAAATTTTCTANGGATCCTTGTCTACCGTCCTCCAGGGGGCTCCTTGGGTTCTTGAGTGAGAAAGCAAGTTGAGGAAAACAAAAGGAGACGACAAAAAAGCAATCCCAGGATAAAAAGATCTAGCAGCGGGCACAGCAGCAGTCAGAGAGCAATGTCTCTTCCTCCCCCTTGCTCCTCAGCTGAGAAGCCTGGCGGAGAGTTTCAAAACAACTGCCCACCTGGCAGAGCGGCTCCCGGCTGCTGAAATGCAGTTAAAGCTACAGGACCACATTTCTGGGCATACACACAAACGATAAACCATCAGCCCAAGACATACAGCCACAGAGGTGACCAAAACTTATCAAACTGCATTGATCTGAAGACTGCTGCTTCATGCAGAGCACCATGCAATCTCCCTAAATGCTGTGTGGAGTGGAATACCAGCAACACCAAAATCAAACACAATTCATAGTTGTTTTCAATACTAAAGTTTTATAGAACAGATAACATCCCTGTCAGAAAAAGTAAATTTCTCCATCATTTCTCACTTTGTTGTAACATTTATCACAAATACAAACCAGTGTAGTCTCCTCAAAAAGCTACAAATTTTACATATTGTATCAATTTTTTAATAATTTAGAGCAATAGTATATCTGAAGGCTTCCAATAAGGACAAGTTTGTGAAACATAGTATTTTCTCTGCTGTTACAGAACAAAGAGGAAATATCCCAGATATAATTGCTAACTTGCAAGAGACAATGCTTCCAAACAATCAATCTGGATAATGCATGTATCTTTTTAGAATATACATACCAGATTCTACAAATATTTTACAAGCTTTCCCTTTCATATGGCATATAGTTTTAAGGGTAATGGTAATACATTATATGGATTAACAAACTTGTGAAACCCAGTGCATCATAATTCCCAAAACTGAAGAAGCAACTTGAAATCACTTTAGATACTTCACTTTCTAGAGCATATTTTTAGGTTTCTTTAAATACAAAAATGAGAAGTCCAGCTCTCTAAATGTGACTTATAATTTTGGTATACATTGTGCCATTCTTGCTCATTTATACATCTTCTCCAGACATCTTTTAAAAGTGTTCATAATTAAGCTGAGTGTAAACACAAGTCTCCAGTCCTGTTACATTTATTATGAGTAAATATTTGTAATCTTTATTGTGTGATTTTTCCCTTATACTATTGCTTTCTCTAGGAAGATGCTTAAAGAAGTTCTTGCAGTTTTCTCTGGAGATTTCTGCAGCTAGGTGTGGTGAGTTTATTACCAAACAACCAAAAAATGTTAAACATAACACAGCAGGACAGAGATACCTATCTTGGACTATTTAGCTTATAACTAAAACTAAAAAGCTTTTTTTTATAAGCATCAGTGTTGATTGGCACAGCTGGTAATGAGGCATGAATGCTCACTTCTCCTGTAAGGTCTTGAAAATGTCCAAGGAAATGGAAAATACTTCACCTCTCCAGACAGATTTCATCAGGTACACAGACTGGCTAACTATGGATGTTGGTGTGCTTAAGAACTGAGTATTCTCAAAAACAAATTGAAAGCAATCCAGGCAGTCATCAAGAGATCAGATACAAAACCCATAGGTCACAAGAAGCTGGTTGAGAGCAGGAAAAACTATCAAACACATCTCTGCATTCCTCTAACCACAAGAAACACTGTCTGTACAATCTGTATTCTACATATATGTCCATGGCGCATAAAGAAACACCTTCCTTTTCATTCACTTTTTCAGAACTGGTATTCACAGTAGTGATAGCTTCTCTAGCAAAGAAAGGAGACCTCTGCAGGACATTTTGGTGTGGTTCTCATTGCTAGTCCATAGACTGCAGGAAAATAAGATGCTCATATTAATTGCAACTTTCTTACTGAAAATGTATGTAAGCTTCGAGACAGTGTGGAAGATCCCAAAAGATTCTGGTCAGACAATTTATGGAGTTGCAGTCCCTCCTTCTTGCCTTCAGTCCTCAATGAAAACTCACATCCTGTGCTGCAAGTAAGTGGAACCAAATGAGTTCTTGCATGCTCTGGCATGGGCCCAATTTGTGTTTAAATTTATCACAGTGATAAGCTGATTATTTTTGTTTATTTCTGCTCTGTATTACAGCAAAACAGAGTAGGACACTGGAAATTCTTTTCAATCTGATGCCAAACAAGTTCAAAATCTGACAGGTAATTACTTTTGGGGGACAAAAGTAAACAAAGAAACAGGAATGCTTCATGCTTTGTTATACATCTTTATGTGCATTTATTTGCAATACAGTATGTGTTTAAAAATCTCGCTCTGACGAAATAATTTTTCATTCCCACTGCCAGGTTAAGTCCTACAGAATGGGCTACTTTGCACAGGTTACCTCACATATCTGATCAGAAACTCAACCTCAGATCTTAAAAGTCATCTGGAAGAAGAGTGTAACAACCCAGCAATATTTCAAGCAAGGTGGGAAATCCAAAAAATTCAGCATACTTGAAGAGAAAACATCATCAAAAACTCCAAATCAGATCTGCCTATATGTGATTATATTCCGTATCAGCACAGTGGCACAGCTATATAGTGCATTTCCAGAGGTCTGGTGTATGAGGTGGAATCCTGTTACTTTTCTAAATACTGTCCTTTCCAAGGAGATAGACCATATTTCACCCATCAAATAAAAGAGTGGACATACATAAAAATGGAGAGGTTTGTTGGTGGGTTTTTCACATCTGTTTATTAGAAGTCTGTATAATAAATATGTTGCTTAATGTAGGTGCCATTTCTGTGGGCTAAAGTATACAATTTGATGTTCTGTGTTAGTTTGTTAGCAAAACCAAATATTTCTGGCATTAGTATATAAAGATCTCCTAAACAGAGAAACGTGAATAGAATGGCCCAGGGTATCCTATAAATAAGAGAAAATCAGTGGTTTAACACTTGAGCATTGAGAGTATAGTTGGAGTAGTTAAATTTTCACAGAAACTTCTGCCATTAGATTAAAGAGCCGGAAGTAAAATGTGTCATCTGCAGCTTCTGGTTTTTTCTCATTTTTCCCAAAATCCAACAGAAATCTAGACAAAATGATGAATTGTCTAAACTTAAAAGAGTTTAAAAGTAACAAAACAAATGTAGCCTGACAATGCACAGTGTGAGGAGGGGAAGGGACAGATGGTACATCTTCAGGCTTGGGTAGATTCCCATCAATAAGCCAAATCTGTTATCGCTTTGTCATGGGTGTGTCAAGAGGTGTCAAGAGTACGGTGTCTTTAAACATCTTCAGCATATGCAAACAGAAGAGATAATGTAAAATAAAAATAACAGATTATGCCTTGCTAGTTAGTAATACATGAATTCCAGTGGTGATCCTAGCAGGATTTAACTCCTGCATGGAGTTTGGTGAATCTGTTACCATGCAGTCAAAGTTCAAGGACTTTCTTCTCCATCCCTTCATACCTGGAATGACACTTCAGAAAGGTTTGTTCAAAGGGATTGCTTGTCTGTTAGGAGAAAAAAAAAACAAACAAACAAACAAAAAAAAAAAACACAAACAAAAAAAAACACAAACAAAAAACCAAACCAAAAAAAAACAGAGAAAAGAGAATTATTATATGAGAGAAAAGGTATCATGATCACATCAAAATCACTCATCTCAAGGCAGCTAGTTATTTTCTTTTAAAATGCTCTTTTTCTTACTGTTTCTTATCAGGCTAATTGTGTAAAAGAGTTATACTTCTGGCCTATTGCAGCTGGTACTTGCTGTCAGTATAGATGCACTGGATAAATTCCCAGAGATCATCTGTGACTGTCCAAACAGAAATACAGCAAATAATACCATTTGCTTTCTACTTCCTTTTTCCTCAGCTGTGAAAATTACATTTTCCTGGAACATTATTGTACAAATTCTGAACTCAACATGACTTCCCAGGTCCTCAAAAGTATAATTTAATCCAATTGGTTTCCACATAGAAGATTCAGATGGGTGTTATACTATATTCTTAGAAATTACTAAAAATGTGTAAGGGAAAATAAACAATTTAATAGACTAGATCATTTGGCACAAAATTGTTTCCACATAATTTATGGGACTATTTGCTGCTGTATTTTAATGATGTGTCATTCAGAAGTTACAGAAATGCTCTTGCTGATAGTAAAGTCCTTGTACTTTTGGCACATTGCAGCGTATTTCCCTACTGGATCACAGCCTGTGTACACATCCATAAGACAGACCTCTTAGTTCTGACAACTGTTTTGATAAGCCTTTTCTCATGATAATGGGTAAAAAATGCTTTCATCATTCCAGTTAAGGGAAATATCTTCGTTTAGATGCTGGATCAGGTAGCAGTTTGATTCATTCAAATGTCATTTTATCTTCAAATCAATTTCAAGTCAATGCAGTGATTAAATGCTTTCACTATGTACTGTCTTTTTCCAGAAAATAAATATTCTTCCCTCCTGATAGAAGAGCTGCTCCTTTCAGTATCTTCAGAAACAACCTGGGGAGAAAATAATATAACACCCTTTTTCCTTCACAGCTTGCTGGGGTATTTTAGGTGTGATGCTCAAGTCGCTTACAACTGTGACTTCTTTCGATGCGTACTGTTCCATACCACCACTGCTATTTAAATTACATCTCATTTGTTGCTGATTTGAACATTCACATTGGTGATTCAGACATTCATCTGAACACCCTTCAGGAAGCAGAAAACCACAAGTGAGCACAGTTGTACAGAACAGGGTTACATAGAAATCAATCACAGATGTATGCAAAGGTGGGTCACTGCCTGTCACACATAGCAGCGTATAATAGCACAGAGGAAATGGTGCTTAAAGTAATGTTAAGCACCACAGTTAATGGTATTTGCCATAATACATTTGATCTGAAATTTCAGAGTGGGATGTTGCTGTACTGACAGTATTTTAACCACTAAAGTCAAATGTCAGCCCTTCATCTGTAATCAAAGCAGTGACTACGACACCCCTGGATGAGTAGTTTCAACCAGCTGATCACAGGGAGCAAATTTTTGTGTTTATTGAGCATAACCCCACTAGTTATTTCTTGCCATTCTTTCAACACTCACTATTCTACTAATTTTGAAGTGTGTGTTTGTTATTTTCAACAGATTGATGATGTATGTAAGTCAAATATTCACTGTGGTACTTGGTACTTATTTGGCTTCAATATATGAAACAGCATTTATATTAATAAGCTAATTCTTCCATATGTTAATTCATTAATTTTTTTTTAAATCACAAGTTTTCTCCATGATTTACCCATTTTGTAACTTTGATTTTTCATTTTGTATTATGCTCTTTTTACTTCACTGAAAGAATATGAGATACGTTTTATGGATTCCTTGTCTTCTCAGATATTGTAGCAACTTGGCTCTGTGAGGAAAAACTGTGATGAGGCAAATAAAAATACTCACACTTAGCACTGAGTCTGAAGTTTTAAACCTCTCACAGAGGACTGAAATCATTACTGGTGTACAGTGAGAAGCATTCACAATGCAGTGAGAGAAGAAAATGCAGTCTAATGTGCTGCAAAATAGGTCACCTTCACTAGACAACATAAAGGACCTACAATGCAAAAAAAATTTCTGAGAGCTCAGCCCCCCGTTGTACAAAAAGAGATGACACCATGAAAAAAGAGACTACACCTGAAACCTAGCAACACATTGTCCGTCCTGCAGAACAGATGGAAGGGACAGTGCTTTTCCATCTGGTTCAACTTTTATGTGGTCTGAGGCTGGAACCACTGCTTAAGCACCAGAAAAACACAGCCCCAAAGTGCACAGCACTTTTATTACAAGGTTTTTTCTTTATTAAAGGAAATATGAATATTTATATCATTTTCAGGTGGAGGGAAAATAGATTTTTCTCAGTCTTATATCCTTTTTTTTTCTTCTTAAAAGCAGTAACTCTCTTCCAAATAATTTTGAAAGGTGCTTGGTTCATTTTCAGATTGTGTTAACTGACACTCACCTTTGGCTAACAAGCAAAATATTGAATGAACACAAATGACATCTTCCACCATGATTCCATCTCGCTTCCATCTCCTGCATTAATACAGGCAAAATTAAACTTTTTGAAGCCCAGAACGTGTGAAAACTGAAGAATATATGAAATTTCTGCATCAACAAACTGTTAAAGTTAATAATCCAATTGGTAAGGATTTTTCCAATAACTTTTACCAGTAATGACTAATTAACGTTTTTGAAAAAATCTAATCAACAAAGTTAGCAATGCCTGTTCTAAACTACTGAAATTTTTGTGTGCCTGATATCTGAGACCTATGTAATCTCTTTTCCTTCAGAATACATATTTACCACTATTTTGTTCAATTAAAGTGTCTCCTTTAATCTTCTTGCTCTGGCACTAAGATATGTTAACTGTCTGTTCTTTAACTGCTTTGCCATAAATAATTAAATTAATTTAGCAAAACCATGATTTTCACATTACTGTCAAAATTTCTTATAAGAAATAATTTATCTTGGCACCATAAAAAGTATGTACTTCTAAGATTAAAGAAGTATTACAAGACAGCTGGAGTAGCTGCAATGCTTGCCACCCCATCAGAGAAGCAGTAAATGGACTGTTGTACCTAAGTTCACTTCTAAGATATACAAATTCTCATTTGAGAAATCCTTTTTCCTTTCACTCCCGGGTTTAAAAATAAGTGAATTGGTTAGATATTTTACAGAAGATACTGATATTTCTTTCCAGCAGTTGGGATTATACTTACGTCATTCACTATATTGTATCACAGGTGATGACATGTTGTTAAACACTGATTTTTTAGGTACCGTAAAATACAGTTTAAAAGGTCTTACAAAGATAGTGACTGTCTACTTTTCAAGAACATAACCTTAATATATCAGTGCATTGTCATTTTATTGTTCTTATTAATCCATATGAACATTTTCTCTCATATAAATTACATTCATTATTATTTGCTTATGTTTATGTCCAAACTCCTGCTCCTTAGTTTTGCTGCTTAAATGATTCTTGTACGTAGAAATTAAGACAGTTTTATCTAAACATTTCCAAAGTGCATTTTGATTCTGTGTCTTCAAAACATCATTGCCATAGGCCTCAGTATAAATGATAAACACTTTAGCACAACAAATACAAATCTGGATCATATCCAGTCTTTAGAACTATACCATAAACTTGCGCATGTTGTAAAAACTTCTGCTTAAGACCACCTACCAATAAATAACTGTTTTATTTTCTAATAACAGTTAGTTTTAAATCTTTAGAGACATATTCTACTTCAGCCAAGGCTTCTGAAGTTAGAAAGCCCCCTGGGTACAGAGCGGTCATTCCCAAGCAGGTTGTGGGAACGGTAGTGTGAATGTCAAGGCTCACAGCAGCATCCAAAACTCGGTTGTTCTCCTTCAGCATTTCTGCAGATTTTCTGTGTTGTGGTTAACAGAACAGGACTGCAAGATTTGCAAGCATGCAATTTTGCAATAGTAGTTGCACAAAAGAAGTTTACATAAGGAGAAAAGAAAAGGCCAATAAACCTATCTAGAATTTTGAAAATTCATTTTCTGCCAGTATTTCCTCACTGACATTTTATGCCATTTTGAAGTCTTGCAGACCCTGGAAAGGCCTACTATTTGAGAAAAAGATTAATACAGATTACAGCAAAGCTGACAGTTTCTGACACACATTGAATTATTTTCAATGCATATAAAACAAGGAGGACTGACAAGTACCACCAGTCAAATTACTGTTTAAACTGTTGACACTGTTCAATAAAGACTGTTTAATAAAGACTTTATGAAATATTTAATATTTTATGGAATCTTTTCTACAAGATCCTTTCACTAAACTGATATTGAGCTTTATCCACCTTGGGTCCACTCTATAAAAAGTTTTTGTTATTAGAATGGAAGAAAGGAGGAAACTTAAATTACATTTTGCATTTCAGCATCTATGTTTAACATTTAAATATTTCTGGAGAGGTATTGATGTAAAGACAATCAGAAATTTATGAACATAGGAAGTACCAACAATATGCTTAAGAAGAGAAAAACTGATTAAGGTAGAAAAGCTAATTTAGCTGAAGCAATACAGGGTAGATGTTGAACAGTACCCTCAGCTTTTAATTAGGCAATCAGACAGACGAGGTCAGCTTCAAGGTCAGGTTAGACAGAGCTGTAATCATCCTGGTTTAGTTGAAGATGTCCCTGGTTTTTGCAGGGTGTTGGACTAGATGAGCTTTAAAGGTCCCTTCCAACCTAAACATGCTATGATTCTATATACAATAATATGATGGACAGACAATAATGTGGACCAACCCCATTATGAATCTAATAAGGAAGAATTGTGTCATCTTACCCAGATATTAAATGAGTCAATATTTTCTAGGTTTTAATGCTTTCTACTGCATTTTATTTGGGCCCTTTTCTTTTATAATTGATAATTTTAACAGATTAGAAATCAGCCAATCAAAATTGTTAAAATAGGTCTTGTGGGTAAGGTTCCCTGGTAAGTGTTTAATTAAGGTCTCTTTTCTTACACCTCTGATTTCCTGTGATGCTGAAGGCCATTCCTGGGCCCATCATTAGTATAACTCCTGAGTGATAATCATTAAGTATCCTTTTCCATTTCAAGACTTTTACCGATATCTTGAAAAAAGAACAGAGACTTATTACACAAATTAGTTAACAAGTCTCTTATTGGTTTCAGGAGAAAGGAGGCAGCGGAAAAATGCTAAGGTTCACAGCAAGATTTTTTTACAAAAACTAAACAACAGCAGGGGTGTGAAGGGAGAGCAGGGTTGTCATCTAATCCCACTGAGACAACAGATTGATGTTACACATAGATTTGTACTTCAGGCCTGATGGGCTTCTCCGCTTAAAGCTGCTGAGCTCAAACGGGAACACAAATGGGTCTCAGGTGAGATACGTGACAATGAGTAAATGGTCTCAGCTTTCAAAGTGTCCCGAACAAAACTGGTGTCATCTCACTGGTGCTTATAACCAGCCTCTTTTTGGCATTAAGCCAACTAGTTTACTAAAATTCATAGATAACACAACCAATCAACCTGGACAGGTGATTGCCTGATGCAACTAATTTTATAATGTAATTCGAGTCCACACCAGCCCAAATTTAAGATACCAGAGAGATACTTACCCCTTCCTCTCTTTGCACTAATAGGAAAACTTCAGCAGTGCAGAGAAGCTAGTCCTATATTTCAGATAAAGAAAAGCTGATATTTGTGGAAGCATAGCCTCCTGCTGTTAACAGTATAGGAAAATCAAAGATTTGTGGGAAGAGATGAAAATGCTTTGAAAATACACAGATGAGACCATGATGATTTAACAGTTCAGGAGACTGAAACTCCCACTTTTTTTCCCCTTGTGAAACTACAGAAAACCCAAAGTTGTAAGAGATCATGCTCAAAAAGATCACCCTAGAAAGCAGAAGCCACCTCCTGGCATTGTCATTTCTTTTCACATGTCTACACAGCACAAGAACCATGTGGTGACACTGAACTCTGTGAGAAACATGATATTCTAGGATTATCCTAACACAGCTCCTTGAAAACATCTGTTTTTCCTCCTTGGACCTAAAGAGTTCTGCACAAGTTACTGAAATCAATTCTGCACAGCATTAGTTATTCGTTAACCCTCATTGCTACTGCTGGCACTATTAGTGCCACATTTCCATTAGAAACTGGTGCATTTCCTTCCATGGGCTTATATTCACAATTAAACTGGAAATAGCCTTTAATTTTTCACAAGGAACTAAAGAGGATAATTGGATTTTATTAAAATAAATCACTCACAGCTTTTAATGCAAATGCATGGGTAACATCAAAGACACTGAAAAGCTTCTGAAAGAAATAATAATAAAACAGTGGATCAGTCTCACAAGTTTAACTGGCAACTTTTCCCCAGCCAGAGGGTCTGTTCTATTAAAACATGGCAAGTACATAGCAGCAGAAAAAGAATAAAGGGAATTTTCAAGAGGTGACTGCCAGATCAACACCACAAGAAGTTACTGAGTTTGATAAAGAAATGAGACATCAAGGGTGTAGGGACTACAGAGTTGCCTTTCCTCTATAATTATCAGAGAGGGCAAAATGTGCTACAGGGGAATACAAACCAGGGAGCTTGCAGGCAGAGTAATGCTGTAGTTGCAGTTTAAGACCCAGAGTAAAGATGTCATAATATCCCAATATGATGAACAAAAAGTCTACAAAAAAAGAGAAAAATTAAAGGAAGGATAAAAGAGGTAAAACTTCAGAAAGCTGCAGGTGAAGACCAAGCCACCAGAGAGGTGTTAAACTTTTGTGATGATGAGCTCATCATTTGAGATTCACAAATATAAGTCAATGCCAGCTGACATTTACTGGTATTTACATGCTCTACTGAGCTTTCTGATCTCAAACTCCAAAATCTGATTCTTTCACACACTTCATGTCTTTCATCTTTTCTTATTTTTTCTTCATTTCTCCTCTCTAATGATTCACATTCTACCAGTAACCATTCCATTTTATAAACCTGAATTTCAAAATAAGTATAGATCTATACTGGAGGGAAAAAAAAAGGAGATATCTATAGGGTAGTTATTAATGATCAGAAGAACTTTACAAAAAATGTAACAAGATATAGGAAGACATATTAATTAAAATTACTAAAATACTTGAAATATTAACATCATTAAATAAACATTAATGGCTATTTTCTTCACTCTTGCCTATCCTTAAGACAGGCAAAAGGTTTGTGTTTATACAGAGCTTCATAAATGTCCTGACCATATTTACATGATGAATATGTACATCTGTGTTTTAACTCTCTTAAACTAAAAGAATGAATTATTTTGTCACTGTCCTGACCATATTTACATGATGAATATGTACATCTGTGTTTTAACTCTCTTAAACTAAAAGAATGAATTATTTTGTCACTGGTATACTAACACATTAAACTCACACTATTCGATAGCATTAGGTACCAGAAAATTTTCCAAGACTTCAGAGGATAGATTTTGGTTTTCTATTGCTTGAAGATCACAGAATCCTGAAAGAAGACATGGAAAATCTGTCAGTGTAAGATCATTCGGTGATCTTTGAACAACCATCATGACTGAGAATGGTGCCTGAGGACAAGAAGAAAGCAAATGGCAGTCCTATCTTCAAGGACAGTAAAACAGACCCAGAAAACCTTGAGCCTTGGAAGATGATGAAGCAAGTAATACTGCAAGCCACATGAACAAGTTCATCGAGAGTAGTCTTTATGGACCCATCACTGGAAAATGATGCTTGACCAATCTACAGATCACCTTCTATGGTGAAATGGCTGGCTTAGCAAATGAGAAAGAGCAGAGGATTCTGAGTACTTTGACTTCAGAAAGGCTTTTGGTACTGTTTCCCATAAAATTCTCAGAGAGAAACTGATGAGGTATTCACCAGATGGGCAGACAGTGACAGATGGAAAACCAAGCAAATGGACAGGCCCAGAGAGAGGGTGTTGGGTGACCCATAACATAAACTCTAGTTTGTGGACAGTAACTAGCAGCATATCCCAGAGTTCAATACTGGCTCCAATCCTGTTAAATTAATGAACTAAACAATGGGACAGAGTGCAGCCTCAGTAATAACCATGAAGAACTGCATTAGGATTACCAAGCCTGTTGCAAAGTAGAGAGTAGGCAGTGGGCAATAAGAGAGACTTAAAACTGTCTGAGATTTTGAGCTCTATAGGTTGGGATCAGAAACACAAAATCCACCTGTGGGCCACTTACTAGTGGCATACTAGAGGGATTGCTACCAGGCCAGTCATGTTTGACTGCTTCATGAATGATCTGGATGATGGAATAGAGTGTACCCCCAGCAACTGCACAGACGATGTAAAACCGAGAGGAGTGGCTGATATGACAGAGACTCATCTTGCCATTCAGAGGGGTCTCAACATGATAATGCAATCGGATGACAGGAAATTCATGAAGTTCAACAAACACCGAACCCTGATCTTGGATAGAAATAGCCTTATGCACCAGGATAGTATAGGAGCTCACCAGCTGCCAAGAGGCTTTGCAGAGAACTAGTACTGGGTCCTTCCTGACCACAAACTGACCATGAAAAAACAATGCCTCCTCTCAGCAAAGCAGGCTAGAAGTGACATTAAGTCTGTTAAGAAAAGCATTTTGTGCATACCAGGGAAGGTGCTGATGAGCCAACATCGGGATTGTTGGATCCAATATTGGGGTCTTCAGTCCAGAAGAGGCATGGACATACTGGAGAGTCCAGCAAAGGGTCACAAATATGACTAAGAGAAGTCTCCATCATTCTTATCCATGTGGATATATATACATACATACATGTATATATATGTATTTATATAGATGGTGGAAGAGAATGAAGAAGACTGTTCTTGGTGATGCTCAATGACAGTAAAAATGCCAATGGAGACCAATTCAGAGAGGAAATTCCATTTAAATGTAAGAAAAATCTTTGTCACCATGGCTCTTTTGGAACATTGGCACAGGTTGCCCAGAGAAGATATGGAGTCTCCATCCTTGGAGACATTCAAAACACAACCAGATACAGCCCTTAGTAATTAGCTCTAATTAACCTTGCTTTTAACAAGAACATTCAACTAGACCATACCCAAAACTCCCTTCCAACCTCAGTGGCGCTGTGATTCAAAGTACAAATATCACATACTGGTATTTCAGATTTTCAGAATTAGAAAACATAACTTAAAAGAAAGCACCAAGAGATGAAGTTGATTTCTACATTGCTGTTACTGTGTAATACTCATAAAATATTTGCCTTGATAAATGATTTTAAATCTTGGGATTACTTATTTATATACTGTGTTACAACCACTTTTGTTTTAGCCCACCAATGCTGATTTTCAATTTTCAGTTTCTTTTGAACTTCAGAAGC
The DNA here is from genome assembly GCA_013400915.1 of Pardalotus punctatus. Taxonomy (NCBI): domain Eukaryota; kingdom Metazoa; phylum Chordata; class Aves; order Passeriformes; family Pardalotidae; genus Pardalotus; species Pardalotus punctatus. Next base: position 428,246 of record VZTX01000265.1, on the reverse strand, counting down.
AGAGAACTTTCCTCTTATTTCAGACCTGCTTAGGTGGGTATGCACCAATATTACCAGGAAACTTGATGAAAATAAAGAAATAGTGTTGTGGCTAAAAAAAAGACTGTGTTTTTTCTAAAAAAAATCCCTTGTAAGCTTGCCCTGCAGTTAAACTGCTATAGCAAACAGTAATAGTCTATTCACATCTATTATAAGAGGAGTATCACCTGCAGTTTTATTGACTGTCAGAAAACAGGTCCCATTTTGTGAAACAATAAAAATCAAATTTAGTGTAAAATCTCCCAAGGCTGTAGCCTGTAACCTTATAACATCAGAAATGACAACAGTAAGCCTTTTTTTTTTTCTCCTTTTTTCACTTCAGACTCTAAAATAAACCAGAGATTATATTCCAGAGCAGGGAGTGCTACAGACACAGACATATTACCATGCAGAGGCACAACAAAGGTACCAGCAAATGCTTTGAATTTGTTTTTTTTTAGAGCTCTACACCCCTAGCCAACACAAAAAGTACATCCTGTTTGTCCAACACTCACGGGTAAAATTTTAAGAACTAAACAAAGTATAAAACATTAACAACACAATATAATTTTGCTTTTCCTAATCTCTAATATTTCACCACTTGCATTCGCATGAATAATTATGCAAACACAGTGAAATAACATACGGGAAGTGCAACTGAACTCCTCAAGTACAGGTCAGTGTATTGGGTATCCATGGTAAAGTTTTGGTCTAGGAGGGGCTATGAGAGGTGGCTTCTGTAAGAATCTGACAGAAGCTTCCCTCAAGTCCAACAGAGCCCATGCCAGACCTGCTGCTGGACAAGGCTGAGACCGTCAGCGATGGTGGCAGCACCTCTGGGGGAATGTATTTAAGATGGGAAAATTGACCTGTGCAGCAGTAATTGCATCCGGAGAAAAGAGGAGTGAGAACATGTGAGATACAGACCTGCAGACACCAAGGTTAGTGAAGAAGGAGGTGGAAGAGTTGCTCCAGGTGGTGGAGCAGAGATTCCCCTACAGGCTGTGGTGAAGGGACCTATATAGAATGTATGAAAGGACCTGGGAAAGATGGAAGGTGAATGTATCCTCGCTTGTCTGCCTTCCTTCAGTACTATTGATAAGGTTCAGATTAGGCAAAGGAACCTCCATTATCCTAGATCTCGATCATTCTTCTCTGAATAAGAAATCAGAAATGAGTTTTCAGAGGTAAAATATTTGATAGGAGGGCTGTGACTTTGAGCTGGGCCTCAAAGCATGTTCACTACAGGAAATGTGAGAATACAAACTAAGATCTTACAAAACAGGCAGCTTCTTCCAGTCCAATGGGGACGAGATCCTTTCCCTCAGCACTTAAAAAAGGGGTTGAGCATGGGCTATGCAGTGTAATCTGTACTCTAAGTACCCTATGTCTAGTTTCAATGACTGCAACATTCTTCACTTTTTTGTCAGAGACCAAACTCAAATACTTGAATTGCAGCCATGCTCCCAACTTCAGGAGTGTTTTCCTGGAGCTTCTTCATTAAGACAACTGAAAATGCCACATCCATATTTGCCTTCAAGCTCTAGTTTCCACTGAAGGGAAATCCATGTAGATAGGCTGGATGAAACCATGCACTTCTCTCAGTCTTTCTGGGTAGTCTCAGTTCCCTGTTGGGAATATCTGAAAGTATATTTAAAGTGTTTAAAGCAAGAAACTGTAAAATAAATCTTGGGCTGTACCAATACACAAACATGTGACACAATATACATTTACCAACATTTTCTATTGAAGGCATCTCCTGCTGAGAAAAGGATTCTGAAGGATTTTCAAAAATAGTCTGTACTCAGATACCTCAGTGGCTGAATATTTCACCGCAAAATACCCAGTAACTCCATTCATTTCGATTCTCAATTTCACATTCATGTTGAAATTAGATAAAAGCTCCCTAAAATTAGAAACAGAAAAAAGGTACAGTAATACAGACTATTAGACACACTATAAAAGAACTCCACAAAATAGAAAATTGCAGGCTTCATGGAAGAAGGAAGTTACATTTAAAAACAATGGACCATGTTTACACTGTTGATCCATTGCTTTGTATTTTCAAAGAGACAGAGAGTCTGTAATGGAAAAAATTATTTTAAAAAAGGAATGCCAACTCAGAATCAAATATTTAACAAATAGTGAAATGTCAGTGTGAGGTACGCATATAAATTTGGGGTAGTCTTTACAGAGTTCACATTGCTGATTGCAAGATTGGAATTTGTACTTGAAGATATACACACAAAATATTCTAAAATTCTGTAAGCGAGCTTTTATTTTCCATCAGTCCTGACACAAACAAATGGGGAAGAAATGCAGGGTAACAAAAATTCAGACTACCCACCTATTCCCTACCTGTCTTTCTTCAGTATCCATTTTGGAAAAGAATAAACCTACTTTTCCCTCACTTAATACACTGTTGGACTCTTACTCAGAAAACTGTAAAATGGAGTAAAACTTTGTATCTGGATTAACAATTAAAATATGGATCAAATATCTAAACCCGCAGCTAGGATCACTTAGATAGTCCAAAATTGCCCATCAGGGGCCATTTTTGTACCTTTCAGAGCAGGCACATTCCACCGCAGGTCTCTTGCTAAATCCCAGTAAGTGTTGCAAGAGACTTTGACCAGGCAACCAAATAAAAATAACTTGATACAGAAGATGGACTCACTTGATTCCAGCAGAGGTTAAAGCAGGTTATCCAATTTCAGGTTTGCCCAATTATCTGTTTGGGCTTTCTTTTTTAGCCCAGCATGGGTTCAGATTTGAGCCTTAGTCGAGTAAATAGCTGCCTCAAACAGGAGCTGAACAAGCTATCTTCATTAAAACTTCTCTACAGAGAGTTTGAGTGTTTGGGCAAGCAAAGAAAAGGAAGAGGGGAAAGCAAATGAGGCTCTCAGACTAAGAGTTCCCTTTCATCTAGGCAATGTAATGCAAATCTTTTCTATTGTGCATTTTAAGATGTAAATTGGATTCAAGTTGATGTCCACCTGTCTTGAACCAGCAGGGATGTCTTCCTATTTTTATCAAAGTATTTCTCTGCCAATTACTGGCTGTTGTGACAGTTGGAGATTTTTTTATGTGTGTGCAGGCTTTTACAAATACAAACTCATTAAAATTAGATCTTTCACTTTCTGATTCCAAGAAAAACTGTCACTGAAAGATATCAGGGGTCAAGTGACCTGTATAGTCTAATTGCATCCTAAAAGACCTAGAAGCTTATGTTTATGAGAAAAAAAGAGTCCTATTTTCTTGTTATTTTCCATTTTCAAAATTTTATTCTTTTTAAGAGGGGAAAACATTATGTAATACAGAAAAATTCTTATCTTGTTTACTCACTGCAGACAACTAAGTCTCTATTCATTAAAGTAAATTTTGTTTAATAGCAGTAAGCAAAAATTTCCCAATTAATTTGAGTAAATTCTCTGCCATTCCATAGAAAAATAAATGTTCATTAGAACAACTCTACAGAGCTCATGTACTGGAATTCACCAAATCATTAACAAGAGACAAGTTCATATCAGGTTGCAATGAAACCTAACTTGTTTAAAAACACGAACTTTCTTTTCACTGGAAAAAAAAAACAGATATGACTATAAATTTTTTAGCAGTGAAAAGGAAAAAATTTGAACAATATCTTTTTCATCTTATGAAATTTTTCAGCAGATTGGCTTTTAAAATTGTATTTTCTTTTTCTTTTTCTTTTTCTTTTTCTTTTTCTTTTTCTTTTTCTTTTTCTTTTTCTTTTTCTTTTTCTTTTTCTTTTTCTTTTTCTTTTCACAGGTTAAATTATTCTATTGTATTGTCTTGGGATGAGAAACATTCATGACCAATCTCTTGCTGATGTTCTGTATTTGAAACGAGCATTTTAAAAATGTTCAATTGCTAAGGATAGGCAAATAAGTCACAATTTTGGCTACCAAGGTCTCAGAACCAGTTTTCCAATGTGTTGAGGCAGATATATTCTCTGCATGTAGTGATATTTGATATACATATATGACACAGTAGCTATATTTAGGATAGATTTCAGCTGTTATTTTGGATTTTTTTTCTCACTACACTTTTGCACTCTTTCATCAGAAAACATGCCTGAAAGCTGTTTACAGGCAGGTAAAGGTGCAAATGTTAAAGGAAAACTGAAGGAATTTTTAGTACGTGGAAACACCAGAGGTGGAGAGGGAGACCTTTCAAGGTCTAGAATATCTTGCTCTGGATCTCAACCATGATGTGTGGTACATACATGCTTATTTAAGGAGAAATTTGGTCTAGAAAACCTCCTGAGAAACTACAGGACTTCTACATTTCACTGAGCCTTGCAATTCAAACATGCAATCAAATACCAGGAAAAGTTTTGGAAACAGGAGATGACACAAAAAACGTACTTTTCAGAAAAGTACGCCACAGAAGGTGGAGTGGTCTTTTTTCCGTCTTTACACATGTGTTGCTCAAATATGTAGGCTTTTTTTTTTTTTCCGGGAAGGTGGAGGGGGAGCATGTTTTTGTTTCAGGACATGGTATTTTTTGGTGGGAGCAGGGCCCCACATTCTCTCTCAAACATACAAATTGACTAACAGATTACTAGAAATCATTTATCAATATTGCAGATTTTTTTTGTTAAGACAAAAAGAAAAACCTACCAAGATGGCACTGCCAAGAATAATTGTCACATTTCAAGTCCCAGACCCAACGTGGCCTCCACCATATTCCTCCCTTGTCCAAGCATCTGTACCTCACTCCTCAGAGCATTTCCCTACTTTCTCTCCCTCACTATGCACTTCCACTGGAACATTAAATAAAAGATTCTCTGCAAAACCTGAAGCCTGATGGAAGAAGCTTCTGTGGCTCAGGAGGAGCCGCTGGCAGATGTGCCTCTCTGTGGAGGAGCAGTACCACCCGCAGTGGGGGCATGGCTGGAGCTGGGAATCAGGCTCAGGAGAGTCAAAGTTTCATGGACTGTAAGCTCAGCAAGAGCAGCATCAACGGCAGCGTGCTTCTGTGGAGGGCACAGCCAGGACAGGACTGACCCAGTGAATGAACTCACCCCCTGCCTGGCAGATACCTTGAGTCTCATACAGTAAAATTTAGATAATCCCAAAGTTTTTAAAATGAGAAACAGGCATTTTCCCTCGTATTTTCCCCATTTGTTCTCAGATTTGTGACCTCTCCTTGAAAAATCTAAGTTAAGGAAATGAAATTCATCTGAACTACGCCTTTCCTTCTACACTAAAAAAATAGTTACACTAGCTCATCTGCTGTTATACATTGCACTATCTGCATTAGATGTTCCCCAGTGCCCACAGGATATTATTTTCAGCTATATAAACTGTAGTAGTTGTGTCCCTTCCTGTGTGCCACTCAGACAAAATGGAAATGTAAACACTAAACCTCTATAAAAGGGGATCAGATTAAAGGGGTTAATTTTAAAAGTGGAGAGAGCTATTAAGAATTAATAAATAATCACAGACACCTTCAAAATAAGGATGTGATTTGAAACCAGCTTCCAGAAAGGCTGAGTAAGAAACTCTAAGGCAGAAGATTGAAGGTCAAAGAAAGTTATCCTGAGTACCTTCACACAGTGCTCCAGATCCAGCAAAGGACTGAGGTATATATTAGATACAGCAGATGAACTGTAAATTTTAACCATGGACCAAGCTCATATGAACCAAAAAGAAATCATTAAAATCCTCTTGTTTGAAAGACAGGCATCAGCACAGGAAAATCAAATTATTTTTCTCAGCTGAAACATCCTTAAGTTCTCACAGAGCAGATTAAAATTCCATCCACCTCTCCTGACTTTGTATTTCAGAATCCATTTTCTGTAAGGTCTGAAATGTGGTCACATACTGTTCTTTTCAAAGCAGAGCAATATTGTAGAAGAATTTTCAAAACAAGACTGATCTCTACAACAGGATAAAAAACAGACAAAAAATATTAGCCTCTAAAGCCTTTATCTGTATTTGTGTGTCTGCACTCTAAGTGTACAAATAATGTACAAATGTACCTCCATACCTACATATATATATATATATATATATGTACATATATATACGCACACATATACATAGATGCTGCTATAGTTACAGCAATATGGATATGGATATGGCTATAAATACAGAGATGTGTGTGCGTACATATATATTTTTAAACAAATAATTAAATATTTAACCACTAAGTTCTGCACCTTGAAGAAACTGAAACTTTGAAATATCTTCATGTAGGAATGTCACACAGAGGTGTGAAAAAGACAGAGGTTGAAAAAGGGGGTCCAGCTGGACTGGACTAAAGCCCAATACGCATAGATGTTCCTCACAGCAATCAGTTGCATTTATCCTGCTGCTACCAGGGCAAGCTGCTCAGCTACATGTAACAGACAGTAGGAAGAAAATTTTTTTTAACATTAAATTATACTAAACAATCAAAAATGTCAGCTGCAGAATCTTTTGTAGTAACTCAGCTGAGATGCTCTGCCTCTTCCTGTGTTTTTCCTGTTGGTGTGCAGAAACACAGGATAACATTTTCTCACTTTGAGAGATCTTTTTACTGTTTTGAGAATTAGAAATTGCCAGGCTATTTTAAAACAGCAGTCTGTTTATTCTGTTTTCTTTTATTTTTCATTTCTTCTTTCATGGCAGCTAGTCCGAAGGGATTCAGTGGAATATGCACATCCTTTAAAGGATAATTATGTTGCCATGAGGTGACTATGTGACTATTCTATATTCTGCAGTATAGACCGTCTTATTTTATCTGCATAAAACTATCCTTAATTTTCACAAGGAGAGTGTTAGATTTGCTATTTACAGGTACAAACTGTGGATATTTTTGAAGCAGTGGTAGTTTGGAGCACTTAAAGCTCTTGCTGAGAACAAAAAGAAGATCACAGAGGGAGCAAGAATGACAGTCCATAAATGCTATAAATGTTATGAGCAAAGTTTACTGATGCTTAGACAAGACTTCTCCCTTGTAAGTAGCACTATGGATACCAAGCAACCTCATTGCCACTAGGAATGAAATCACATTCCTCATCACTACCCACTGCTCTTGCAAGCACAAAGTAAACTTGGAATGAAGGTCAAATCATTAATAGTCATGCCAAGTCAAATTTGTGCAGCAGCTGTAAAGCAGCTTGAGCCAAGGCATTGTAGGAATATCTGAAGATCACTATTGGAGCAAGCAGAATATTCCTACTTTACTCTTCTTTTATAAACCAAAGGATCACAGCAAAAGTCCTCAGAAAGCCCTTCATTAGTTGTACTCCTGACAGGCAGAATAAGCTTGGACTTTAAGAGTCTAAAAAATCTGATGCAGAAGAATCAAAGTTCTTTATTTTAATCTTTTCTGACATTTTGTCTGATAAAAGATTGTTAAAATATTGATTTTAAGGTCAGTCACTGTTGCTTCTTACCTTTCTTCTAAAGCTTCCAATAATATACTAGCTTTTTTTATTTATCCCACTTACTAAAGCATGCTACTAAATTTATCCATTCAAGAGAGGGGTTTTTGTTTGTACATGTTTTGAGAAGCATATATTGTTGGACCAGTGCTGAGACTTAACTATGACTTAACTTTTCGTGTACCAAAAACCATGCAGTAGGATGGAATGAAAAAGGTGCAGTGTCCCAACAGTTAAGGCATTGGAGTTTTAATGTAACACCTGAAAAATTCATACACAGAAACTGCAGTTTATTTTTCTTAGAGTGAAGGGCTGAGTTAGCCATGAAAGAATCTGAGGATCTGGCATTAGGGAGCCTTATATCTTTGAAACCATAAGATTAAACCTCTGTGACACTTCCTTGAGCAGAAAAGAGACAAAATAGTGAAGCAGCCCTTCCAACCATCAGCACAGCATCTTTGCCTACAAAATGAAAATGTAGTAACTCACTAACTAAAATTTATTAGAACAAAAATGAAAAATTATTTTAAAAACACAAAGACCAAAGCAGACCATTACATAATTTGGAGTGGAAGGGTCCTCTTGAGATTTCCTGGTCCCTCCCTCAGCTGAAACAGGGCTAAACTCAGCATTAAACTGAGCTGATCAGGGACTTGGTAATAAACTGCCTTGTTTAACTGAAAAAAATTGCAGCAGATGCAGACAAGATAATCGTGGGAGATCATATGCAATATAACTGAATGGACCTCTCATCCTGAAAGCATTTCTGATGGGATCAATTTGTCAGGACATTGGTTACATAGCAGAACTACAGAAAACAGCAATGGAATTTCTATAATTCATATTACCATAGTACATGTTGATCTTTTTCAGGGGATATTCTAAGCAAAAACAGTGTAAAAACTTAATTTCTGTCCCACAGAGACTGGCATCTACATATAAGACACAGCAAATCAATATGGAGATATTTGGGAACAACAGTGAGACAATTTTGGCCAACGTGACAGGCACGAATCACAGCAGATGGGAGTTTGACCTGCTGTCAAGCTTTTTTTAGTCATCAATACATCTTAAACTTGTTACAAGAGATTTGAGCAGGGACAATGTTATGCTGTTTTGCACGGGTTTATAAAGTGGCCTTCTCACAGGCATTACAGCAAGGTTATTCTTTCAAGGACTCCAGAAATCTTTAAAGAATATAATTATTTTCTCTCTGAACATAATTTCCCAATAAAAAAAAAAAAAAGGAAAGAGAAAAAACCAAAACAAACAAAAAACCCTGAAACAAACAAAAAACCCTGAAACAAACAAAAAAACCCACCAGTAATGATATAGTGCTTATTCTAGGATCCAAATTCTTTACCAAAGAGTATACTTAGAGTCTCTTAAATTTTTTTTCTTGTCAAAAATTTTCCTCTTTGATAGATCTTTATTTTTTCAATGCATATTTGCCCATACAAGTACAAAAAGACCCTTCCTCTATCAGCTGATCTAGGATAGTCAGGACTCACTTGGGAGGGGAGTAGGTAAGTAACAGATGGGGTGGTCACAAATTCAGAAGCTTTGAGACAGCTTGTCCATTTATGAGCCATGAAGTCACCCCTAAATGCCTCAATTTTACAAGGAAAATATTGTCACTAACTGGAAAATAGAAAAATAAAAATCATTCTTAGTTTTGCTCTAGCAATGACTGGTAGCTACAGGTTTGAGGTTTTAAATGACCTTTCAAGAAAAGTTTACTCAGCAGCTCCACAGCTTCTGAAAGACCATTCTAGAGAGCTGTGGCTAACCATTCATGTTTCATTCACCTTGTGTCTTGATTTTTAGAGTGCTCATGAAAGAGAAGGGCTGTGGACAGTGGGCTTGTCTGAAAAACCTGGTTGAGGGTCCTATAAGAACACAGAATTAGTTACAAAACCTGTGTCACCGCAGCCGAGGGACTCTCGGCATTCCCGGTTGCTGTGTGTTTCCTGGCTCACATGTAGCATAATAGCTTCATATATAAACCTGATGAGAGCTGCAGCAAGTTACAGCCGAGGCCATATATGGGGAAACAAGGTGATAAGAGCCCAGACTAATGGGTGATTTCCTCAAGCAATATGTATAACCAATACCAATCTCAGATAAATACATATATATATATATATATATATATATATATATGACACAGGAAGTAAAGTTTCTGTTTCATTCATAAATAAATTAACTTCCCCTGAGCTAGTGGGTTCAGTTTGAAGTACAATACTGCTATAAAAAATGCATTGAAAGAAGTCTAACAGCATGGTCTGGAAAGCATTTCTTATAAGAAAACAGAGATAATACACTGAAATTGTTTGGATTTGCTGAGGGAAAGAGAAGCAAGCTGATTCTTGAATTCTTATTAAACTAACTGCAAAGAAATGGGAAGAGTTATTCTCCATATTTAGAAAGGACAGAACAAGTACATTTCAGTTTCAAGTAAGGACATAAAAGAATGTCATAGCTTTTTTAAGTTAAGAATAATAATGTTTGGAAAGTAGTTAATGATGACAAACTTAGTTTTCTGACACTGAAGGTCCATGAACAGGTTAGACATATCAGAAATGGATTAGCTGTAGCTAATCCTGCCTAAGAGTAGTCAAATGGATCACAAGACTTTTTAAGGTCACCTCAGGCCTTAGAATCCTGTGATTTTGATCATTATTTTGAGTTAGTTTCAGGCATAAATTTTTGGTTACTAAAAGTTACTTTCCTACATCTGACCTAAATTCCAATTAAAATTGATCTTTGAGTAGTCCAAAGATATTTTCCACTGTCAATCATACATCTCAGCATGACCACAATTTTACCTTTAAGAAACATCCTATCATGCTGAATTCTACATTTAGTTCCTGTCCTACTTTCAAAGTTGGCACAGTGCTTATTCCTTACAGTTTTCTCTTTCTGCAGGTTAAGGTTACATTGATTTGAATTCAAAATTTGAGGTTGAAGCACTTTCATGACAGAACTAAAACCTATCGGTTTACCAGCTCGATTTCCTGTGTTTCCAAGTAATGTTCTCAATTTGAACTTGCCTGCAGTAATGGCATTATTTTAAAATATTCGACAAGGATTTTAACAAACTGATATCATCACTTGCTAAAATACACTTTGTACATGCCTCTGTCCATCACATTACTAGTGGTACTCTTCTGATGAAATACTGCTACTGATACAAATATTGCTTTTGATTGCTTTTTCGCTTTATGACAAGAACAAGTTGGGAAAATTTTATGAAAGTTTGACTTGAGAACTTAAAGAATGTGAGAGTTTGCTTAGACTAAAAATGACTGGTAGTTCCCTTGCAATATCAGGGAATCATATTGCTCCTTCACAGCTCCCATTTACTGTGAGCCCCAGACTCCCCAGAGACACTCTGAGGGCCTTTGAAACTGCTGTGTAATACAGGAAGAGATGAGAGTGTTGAGTCTTTAGAGGTCACTGTAGATGAAAGTTGCTAGTCCTACAGTTTTCATCACTAAGTGCAACTAACATGGTATCTCTGGAGCAAGCCAAATAGTCTTGGTACAGAGAACCAGTTTGTGCTGGAGTCACGCAGAGGAGCAGTTTTTCAAAAATTCTTCATGCCTGGAGGCATGATTTCAACCTATGTTTTAATTGGGTTCAAGGGAAGAAACAACAACTGCTAGAAAATGAAGCTGTGGTTATTTCAGAGTCATTTGGAAATTCAAAAAATAATTTTAGTTGAGTACATTTTGTGAGGGTTTCATTTAAGGCTGGTGCAAATCATCTTCTGGCTGAAAGATGCAGCATCTGAATCATTCCTTCCACAAAGGACCTCCACCTAAATCTCATCTCCACTAGAGAGTCTTAACCTACATTAGAGGGAAATGCAGAAATGTCCATGTTACTAAGTACTTTGAAATAACATGTTTTCAGTTCCTGCTGCTGACCTTCTTTCACTGTATTCACACAAATGAGGGTTTTAATTTTGCAGGAAATTAGACCCTTGAGAGGTCCACTTAATTAGAAGGCATAAAATTGACTGTATTATGCTATCATTTCTTTGTTAGGAGAAAGCTTTAGTTAATTGAGAAATGGGGAAGAAATGTAATAGTATGCTTGACATCAATGTATAGACCTAGAGCTGGCTTAAGAATTGGCTTAAGATATTTTTAGAAAGCCACCAGGTTCAGTTACAATAAAAGTGCAACATGTTTCTGTTAATGTAGAATTGGCACAATTTTAAATAATTTATAAAACAAACAAATTTGATGGGCTAATATAGCAAACATTTTGGGATTAATTTGAGAAATTCCATGGATATGAATCTGTAAGTAAAATAAGAGAAAAAGGTACGCGTTGGTACTTCTTTGGAGCTTTTTCCAGAGAGAAGCTTTAAAATGTTCTCTGCCATTTACCAATTATGTAATGCTCTGTGTTTTTACCTCTCTGCATTGTACCTGAGATCATGCTGAAGTAAGTCAATTCCTCAGACATGAAGGCAGCAAAATGAAATTCTTAGATTAGTATGGAATATTTTGCATGAAATAAATACAAGGGTTTTTTCAGCTAGATAAAGCAATTTTAAATTCAGTTCAAGGCACACTAATTAAAATCAGTGTTTGGGGTTTGCTTTGCTTTATTTCCTGTTTGGCAACCAGATGGAGAGATGTGTTTTTGTACAGGACAATCTGGTGACAGTAACTCTCCACAGTTGTATCAAAACAAAATCAAAATTAAAAAGCCAGTTCTGTTCTAGGATGTCCACAATTATTCTTTGCATAGCAGCGCATGAAGTAGTTCACCTAAGCAGTACAGCATGGGAAAATGAAGGCAACCATGATGAGGAGTAACGCAGATCTTGTTTCTTTTTTCACAGTTGCCTGAGAATGATAAGCTGAGAAGTCTATCTGTCACCTTGCTATGGCAAAGAGTCAAACACCAGATAACATCTAGATATGAGACATATTCCTTCACCATACCACCAGCTGAATTTACATTTTCTTGATTTCAGATGCTTTGGAAAAGGGATCCAGAACCAACTTTCTTCTTATTTTTTCTTTTTCTTTTTCTTTTTCTTTTTCTTTTTCTTTTTCTTTTTCTTTTTCTTTTTCTTTTTCTTTTTCTTGTGTTTTTTAATTTTAGGCTTGCCTTTTCTACCTTCTGCCCTATTTTGATAGCTTTTTTATTCTTCTTCTGCCTGAGTGTCAGACACATAATTCTGATATAACCAGCATTCATATAACTATTTTCAATGTAGCTCTCACCTTTTTAATCTGCAAAGCTAGACAAAATTTAGAATCTTGCGGGTAATTGCAATTCAAAAGAGAAATTAGTGTTAGATACTAATGCAACAACATTTGGATTTCCTCCTTCCTCACCTCAGAAAATTACAATAGCCTGCCTTCTGGAATACAGCAGACATCACTCTACTGTTTTCTTGCTCAGAGCTATGAGTTTCTTTTAGTCACTGTCAATCAAAAATACTCAAGAATGATAACTGGCATATTTTGGGATGCCCTTCTGTCTTAGTGTTTTCATGTGCTGCTTTTCCCTACTTGGCCCACTCTTCTCTAGCAGCACCTGTCAAAGTCACGCAGTCAAGGGTTCTGTATTCCTGACCAAAATGATATTTCCCTTTCATTTTCTGGAAGATAAGAAGGGAGTGCTTGGTGGACTATTATAGTCATATTAAGTGAAGAGCAGTATGTAATTCCTCGAGAGCTGCACTGGTAAACAGCAAACAAGGTGTGGGAAATTGTCTCTTTGGATAACAGTCCCCATATTGATCATACAGTTTGGGTGCATTGTCCCAGCACATCTGATCCCATCTCCCAAGAGAAATTGATATTCACTACCTATGGAGGAGTTCAGGCAGAATGTGAAACACTGGGGACGTTCAAGTGCTTTTGTTGGTTCCCTGATTCCAATACCACACCAGGTATCCAGAGAAGGGTGAAACCAATCATTGCACCGTCATCCCTACCCAGAAGAACTGAACTGCCCTGATGGCCCAGTGAATTCTCCTGGAAAGAAAAGTACACTCAGCACTGGAGAATAAACTCTCCATTGTCTTGAGGAAGAAGAATTATGAAACAAATCCCCAGGCAAAACACAGTCACCAAACCACCCCATGATGGACTCTCACAAAATAACCAAAAGCACCACTGCACTGACACTTTGTGCAGACTCCAAAGGGGGCAGAGGCTGTGGAAAACAGCATTGCAGAGGCCCTCATTCACTGCATAGCCAAATTGAGTAGAAAAGAAGTGGTCATACACATTGCAGAAGCTGGAGCTATGCAGGTAGTGCTAGAGTGGGATGAAGGGGAAAAGTGGCCTACAGGCCATATCTATCACTGTTCCTGAATGGCAACCACAAAACTGTGTGGGAATGAATAAAACAATGGAAAACAGCAAAAGAAGCATTAGGACAAACACATCAGGCCAGCTGAGGCGTATCAACGGAAAGCTCATCACAGACATTGAACACCCATGTCAGTTCACCATCCCAAACAAAAAAACTGCAGGACAAAAGCAGAACATCGGTGTATTGGGTCTGACTGAGACAGAGTTCATTTTTCCCTTGGCAGCCCTCACAGTGCTGTGCTTTGCATTGGTGGCTGGAAGGGTGTTGGTAACACAACAGTGTTTTGGCTGTGCAACACTTTCTGAATGTCTTTCTGACATTCCTTCCCAAATCAAAGGGATGGGAGTGGGCAAGATCCTGGGAAGGGACACAACCAGGCCAGCTGACCCAAATCAGCCAAAGGGATATTCCATGCCATGTGATGTCAGCTCAGACATACAAGCCACTGGACAGAGGAGGAATGGGGGGCCATTTGTTATTCTACAATGTTTGCCTCCTGAAGGAACCATTATGCGTGCTGAAGCCCTGCTTCCTGGAAAGTGTCCAAATATCGGTTGCTGATGGGAAGTATAGACTGACTTTTCCCTTTGCTTATGTGCACACAAACTTTTGCTCGTTTCTTTCTTTCGCTTTAATAAACTGCCTTATCTCAACCCACTGGTTGTTTTCCATCTTATTCTCTCCCCTGTCCCACTGGGAAGGGGAGTGACAAAGTGGCTCAGTGGGCACCTTCAGCCAAGGTCAAAGCAATACAACAGGGCCAGTCAGTGTTCCAAAGGGAACCGTGTACCCAGCATGGACTTATTTCAGGGGAACACTAAGTTCTTGGCCTTCTGGAGTACTCTGAGTGTATCAAATAGCACGTAGATAAAAGAAATCAAGCAGACTCCTTCTAAGAGATTTTAAAAATACTTTTAATATTAAATAAAACAGTTGCCACAGGACTAGAGGGGGGCGAAATATTCCACAATGTAATATGAATCAAACCACAAGGCTTAATGAACACTTTTCAGTATCAAGAGGAGTCAGCACTGACGCTCCCCAGGGAATTATGCTGGTTATAGCTTCATTCAGCTTCTTTATCAATGATCTGAAGAAACTGCTGTACTGTGAAACCTGCAAGCCTGGAGCCAATTCCACTCTTCGAGGTGACCAAAAGCCAAGTCATTAGCTTAGAATGCCAAAAAGTCTTGATAAAATCTCTAAGTGGGTAAAAAGGTGGCAGATGAGTTAACAGAAAAAGCTACAATGAGAGAAAACTACTTTAAAGCTTGCATACACAGTGTTGCATTCATAAAAAATCAGTTCCGATTTAGGAGGATTTTAGTTTCCTTGCTTGCAGTTCTCTGCAATCATTGTACAGCAATAGTCAAAAAAAGCCAATAAAATATTGGACATCAACAGAAAAGCATTCAGAGCAGGACATCACTGTGCCATTTTAAGAAATTTTGGCCATGTCCACATTGGGACTGCTATGTCTAGTTCTGGTTACTGCATCTGAGGAAGGAGATGGAACTAGAGAAGGTGCAGAGAAGGGCAACTACATGCTCTAGCTAGCTGAGCTTAGGAGAAGAGATGTGAAAGTTGTGAGTCTTCAGTATGGGGCTAAAGAGGACTTAAGGAATCATGAAGGCAATGGAAAATCTGGAGACAAAACTGCTGTTCACAAAATCCTGCAATTAAAGAGCTGGGGAGTGCTTCTTGAAACACTAGTACAAAACTTACTGAAAACAAATAAAATACTTCTTCACCCAGTGGGCAATAAACTAATGGAAGACAGCAATACATAGAAAGCAGATAATGTCATCACACACCAAAAAAAAATGATAGACTTTCAGATTCAGATTTAGATTCAGGTCTGTCCTCTGATTTAGATTCAGAGGATAGAGTACAGTACCAGACTAAAATAGGAGAGGTTAGGGGTGTAGCATCTAACATTCTTAACACAATGATCGGGAGTGAATGCTTAACATGACAAACAAACTGAGTATGCCTAGTGCAGTGCAAAGTAAAATAAATATGAAATATAGCCAATCTTTTAGTGCCTTAAAGGTAGGTTGCACAATATTAATCAACCAACTGATAGGATACTTGTCAGAAGTTATAATACAAATTCTTTCTCCCCATCTCATTCTTTTCCTTTATTAGCTCTACCTCTATTTTGATGCTGGTTATACATGCTCTGAAACGCTTTCTTGACTGCCTTAGGCCTGCTAGTTTCTGATCTACTAATAAAAATGGAAATAAAAACCTCTTTAAAAGATATTCAGATAAATGACAACAGCACTAAATAAGGTTGTCAATCCATCTTAAGCCAGAATTAGATGTTAGTAGAAGGGGTTGGCATTTGCTCAACTCCAAATTGTCAGGAAGTGTTTAAGTGTGCCACACCATAGTGAAGCTGACAAAATCTGAAGATTTCATTCCCAGAGGAGATGTCAGCAAAGAGAAAAGAAACAGGAGCTGTTCAGAATCCCAAACACGGAACAAGAAACACAGCATTTTCAAATTCAGTCTCTTCTACACTAGTCTGGAGCCTCTTATACACACCATTTCAACTCTGCCCATCACTTCAGTAATGTTTAAAACAGTTTTCTTATAGTAAGTAGAGAAGGAAAACACATGGAATGAGATGAGAAGTGCAGAACTTTGAGACTATAATGAGACTGCAGAGTACCCCCCTGCTGACGTTTGACTGCTCTTTTGAGATTTACCATATGTCAGATATGAGACTTCACAGGACACTGAAATGAGTAGTTTTTACCCATATATGTCCCTAGTCCTCTGTGGGAAGTCTACAAAACCATCACATACACAAAAATCATATGTGTCAGGGTACACAGGTACTCTGGTGGCCACCAAAGCCGATACTCATAACCACAGCTCTTTTAGTGGAGAGAAAAAAGGGTTGGTTGTACACATCCTTCCAAACTATAATATGGCATACACAGTAGCAACAGAAACTAAATGTTGTAGTTTCACTTCCATTTCCCCTAATTAATAGAATTATCTTACTTTTGACGTCTTCCCTTGGTCAGATTAGAAAAACAGCTATTCATACTAACTGGTTACAATTTTGGACTGTCTAAATTACATTGCATCTTTAAGCATGGACTGTCTGGTTTCAATATACAAATCTGTTCTGATTAAAATTAACTAGGTTCAGCAGAGAAGCCTGAATATCAGTGAAAAATGGTGAAATTCAGGCTCTTGAATCAATCAATTCTGCTTCTTAAATGCTTTTATGTGTTGTCTAACAAGACTTAATTATCAATTGTTTTAAACATGATGGTCTAAAACGTTTAATTATTCTAAAATTTAAATGAAGTAAAACATAAATGTACAGCAGCACAATACATTTGAAAAAGACCACATTCAGCACAGATTTTCAGTTTAATTCCTTTTTTTGTATGTAACTTTCAATTTCAATTCCAGAAAGAAAAAATAATAATAAGGGATTCATGTCTGAGAATGAAAAACTGTTTTAAACTTCCTGTCTTTATATTTCAATTTTGCTGCAAACATTTTTGATTTGCGAAATAGGGGTGGGTTGTCCCACCCCTCATCTTTTTCATGACAAAATTAATTTTTAAAATTTAACAGGCAGGACCGGTAAATATGTTTTTCCGCAGATTGTGTATGTTATAAGGCATTACCAGAATCTTGATCTTCTAAATCCGTGTGAGCAAACCTATCAAACGACTTCTGATAAGAAAATAATAAATTTCACCACGAGGGGGTGCTGATGGCAAACCAACAGAACTGTTTTTCCTAATCTCAGTCTCCTCATCTGATTTTCTGTGTAAAAAACTTCAGGTTCAGATCAGAACTTCATCTCAAAACACAACAGACCAGACGTGCTTGTTCAAATTTGGTCAGAAAAATCCTGAATAAAAAAATATTGAAATATTCTATACATTTACATTTAGGAAAACAAGGATGCTATGTAAATAATGGCCCCGAAGTTGCTTAAGTGCTGATATACTAGACTGTATTTAGCACCGTTTCTCATAAATTCACATTTACATTTATGTAGTCAACAGAGAAAATAAGGTATCTTATTAGTTCTAGGATCTTGGTGAGTAGGATGTACAGAGGAGGAAGAAAAATGTAGGAACTGTTTGGGGGGAAATGAAAAATAGAGCTTTATTTCTCCTGGCAATTTTAGTGTTGTAATCTCTTTAATACTATAACTAGGCCAGTACCTAAACTGGTGTAACTGAAGGAGAAATAGTTAAGATATTGTTTTACTGTTAACATGAAAACTTATCCACAAGAATCAAATAGTAAAATGAATATCAAATATCTAAATAATTCCTGTCTAATCACCAGTGTGGTTTTACAGCTTGTACATTAGTGTGGAGTTCAGGAAAAGATAAATATTTTTTCCTGGTTTTACCATTAAGATTTTTTTATTGGCATACAAAAAAAAAATTATCTATGTCCCATTTATCTTAAAGTGTTAGAGTCACTTATCTTTGCTGTTACAATGCTGTTTTCACTTGGAGTTTGTAGTCTTTGGAGCCACTGACTTGACACTGGCACTAGCAAGTCCCCATTATTTGGCCAATTTACATGGCTTCTTTAAAAGAGGAGAGAAAAATAACTTTAAACTTCTAACTGTAAACTGATGGTTTTACCTAGTAAACATGGAAACTGTCCAATGAAATGGAATGAGCACTACATGGTACCCTGAAAGTAGAGCTCACAGATGAGCTATGGATTAGCTCCCTGCCCTGGTCCTGGAATAGAGAAAGAAGCAAAAATGAGATTATTAACAAGACAAAACTGCTTTTCAAAGCTGTGCAAGAACCAGCAGCTGGCCAAAATTCAAATTGCATACAAGCCCCTTCAGAGGCAGTTAAAGACAGCACCATAGTGGTTCAGGATTTGCTGCTTTGTCATCTACCCTGTTCCACTTGGTACACCACCTACTGAAACGGGCACAGTACTTTCCTGGGGAAAGGAGAGAGAGAGAGAGAGGTGGGATTTACTAATAATTGAGATGAGGGTTGCATGAATATGTGTGATCTGAATTATCTAGGTGTGTGGAAGCAGACTAGTTTGGCAATTCTGGCCATTTTTATCACGATTTGATAGCAGCACATGGAATTCACTAAGAAGGCTTTTTAAAATATTGAAGTCATTTCTCATCCCTGCTGCAATAAAGTTTGGATGTGACATTTATAGTCTATAGGTCATATCCTGAGGGGTACAGCTGCACACTTGCAAGAATACTTGGCCACTTCACTGTATGAAGAAAGAGTCCAGTTCCATAAGTCTTCTGGAACTAAAGGCCCTGTTGGGAGTTCCTTGACACTTGCTTTTAAGAACGAAAGGCATTCAAGTTACATTGGACTAGTCTTCTGTAGGTTTGTAACTTCCTATGAAAAGAGAACTTAGGGCTCTAAACCTCTATCTGAAATATTCTGTGTTTCTACAACTACCATTACATACCGACGTTTGTATTATATTCATATATGCATGTCATATTCACATGGACTTGTATCACACTGTTTTTCTTATCTTAAGTAAATTGAAGTGATTGAACTGAGGCCAGCACTGGCTGGGAAGTTGCTGTTCACAACTTAGTCATCATTTCAGTCCACTCAAAACAAAGCCACAAAATTTTGGTGGCAGTGAGCTGGATGGGAACCAGCAGTGAAATCTGATATTTCTTGTATCAGATAGGATACATGAAGGATACATGAATATGTGTACACAGTGCGCATCAAAACTGAGTATAGTCTGTAGTTAAGATGAGCAAAACCAGACATATTTCTCATATTACTGATAAAAGAAAAGTATAATGATATCTTACTTATCTTTTCACAGCTGATGTTTGTGAAAACATAGGTCTTTCGCCTTTCTTCCTCTTGTCTTCCAGCTGGCCCTTCCCATTCTGCCCCATTAGCCAGGTATTAAAAGACCTACAAATTGTCTCCTTTACTGCTCAAGGTTCTGGAACCTCTTACCCTGGCACAGTCCTTTCCTTTGCCCAGTCCCACAGGGGGATTTGCTGGTTCCCAATAGCCCCACACGTGCTGTAGTTCAGTTCCACCCTGCTCCAGGGTTTTCTTAGGAAGGCATAAGAGTAGGATGACAAAGTGTTGGAGTGGCTTCTACCATCTCAGAGAATCCAAGAAGTCCCAAGCCAGCAGAAGCACACAGGTGGGACAGTTAAAACCCCCTGGATGCTTCTTGTATGGTTTGTCCCAAAATCATGGTAACCTTTGTATGTGAATCCCTCTGTGTTGGCTGGTTTCAACATGATCTCTCTCTCTTCCCCTCCCTTCTCCCCATTGGATTGTTGTATCTCCTCACCCTCTCTCCAACCCTATTGGTCCAAAAGGCTATATCTGTGTGCCCTCAGCCTCCCCACTTTCTCTTTCGCCTCTGGACATTTTTGAGAGTAAACCATCATCGGAATGCCAAGCGACTGAACCCTCTGAGAATTCGTATCCTGAGGATGCGTGAGCTATCTGGCTCTCGGGTGTGTGTGTTTGTGCTTTCCAACAGCAGGGGTAAGAAAAAAGGTCTCCTTGCACAGTACCAGACTGTACTGGCCAAAGTGGTCCAATATCAGAGACCCACTCAGAATACACAGAGACCTATTCCACCCCACTGTTGCCCAAACACGACAACAAAGGAAGGGACAAAGTCCCTCCTCTGTGCTGCTGCTCCAGCAGCAATTGATGGTGAAGAAAAGGGAAGAAGGGGATGCTGCACAGAAGCAAAAGCATTCAGACTTTGCAATGCTGCGTGGAGTAGTACTGGTAATGTCAGCATTAATAACGCTGGAACTTCCTCAGTATAATTTGCATTGGGAACAGTGAAAATATATACTGAGCGTGAATAGAATACTGTAGTTGTATATATCCACACATGAGGAAATCTGGGAATTCTAATCATCCAATACATTTCCATGTATAAAATGTATTCTCTGTGCACTTCTGTAGCACTATTGAGAAGGTATAGGGGATAACTGCAAAACGAAAAAGAAAAAAAGAACAAACTCTCTATATGTAGTAGGCCTGATTGTAACCATCATTTCTTTTGCTCCATCTCATAAACAAGTGGGATTCCAAACAGACCCCTTTAGCACGTTGCTGTCTGTCAATATGTACATAAACCTGCTAAGGAAGGATGCAATTCGCCATCTCCTTAGGCTCCTTGCCTTAGCCTCCCAGTTTTTCCCACTTAAAATCTCAGTTCAGTCTCAGACAGGTAAATGTCAATTTATTCAATTTCTATTTGTTCTTTGATTATTTTTTTTAAAGTTTGCGGGATGGAATAAGAGTATAAGTGATATTATTTCTGTAATTAAATTAATAGTTAAAAAAGAACCACCAGAACTCTTTTATTCTAGATGCAAACAATTAATTGTACAGTTGTATTAAATTAAAAAGCAAGTTACAGCTTTTTGTTTCCAGGATGCATATCTATATGAATTTATCTGATTATTTCTTCTAGGGCTGGATAGATGCATAACAGTGATATGCAAGTGACACAGGATAATTGTCCTTACCTGGTTAGTAACACATACAGTTCTGGCCATGCTAAGCAAAAGATTGTATGGACTTCATCCAGTTTTTAACAAACTGAAAGTTTGTTAAAACCTTCTATCTCTAAATCAGGGTGAAAGCAGCAAGACTCATTAATTTCACTTTGCTTTCTAAACTAAAATAGGGCCAGAAATTATCTGCTTGATATCCTCCAATAAACTCTGCCACATGTAATATCCTTGATCTGGTGCAGACAGATCACTAAAAATACTCACAAACCATAGGATCATCCTGATCCAGCCCACATGAGTTATCCACAGCTGCCTTAGAGAAAAACAAGAGAAAGATACCTTGAGAAAACTAAGTTAGTAAACCTGAAAGAGAAAATTTTATTTTAAAAATAACAAAACTACCAAAACCAAAAATCCAGCCAACCAAACTGAAATGCACACATGCCACCCCCACTCCTCAAAAAAAACCAAACAAAACCAGCCCGAGAGAATCTTGACTGGGACCTCAGCTGTGAGCAGTGTGCTATAGGTGGCCACATTTAGGTTCATATACATAGGCTGTTTCCCCAGTCATGCTATGCACTACAAACCCCTCCAGATTCTGAAATTTGATTAATTCTCATAAAAACAAGGAGTCAATATGTCTGTATAGCTCCAGTCTCAGATGTACTTTTAGATCCTTCTGATTAGAACCAGGTCTGGTAGTTAGTCTTAATGACTGGGGAGCACAATCCTTGCTGTCTGCCAGAACAAAAAAATTAAGACCTATTGTGAGAAATTATTAACGTGAACCTAATTAAATAATTAGGGAACATTTTAGATTTTCAAAATAAAGGATGAAAAAGAATTAAAGAGGGAAAGATCACATGTGTGAAACCTAAAGACCCTAAGAGAAATGAAGAGAAAATGAAACTTGGGAAAGTGGGAAAGCTTGTACCAGCAATAACTGCCAGACCTTGCAAACAACACAGGATTTCACAAGAAGATCACTACATCTTACCTAGAAGGTAGCCTCTTTCGCTTGAACTGCTGTTCACACATGATGGTCTTGTAAGGAGTGCTCTTTGATTTTTGAATCAAAGAACTCTTGCCTTGACTGCCTGACAGCTTCAGGACACTACACCTAAATTATACCTATTCAATGCAACTTTCATCCTCCTCCAACTTCTTAAGTCTACCCCGAATTCAGGTACCTTATTAGACCATCACATCTGGAGATTTAAGATCATAAAAACCACTTGCAATATGTGAACAGTTTTATTCCTCATGGCTCTACCTTGCCAAAGGCAGCGAGGCACAGTTATATAAAGAGTGTTCTCAAGTGTGAAACAATGTCCTCAACCACCAGTTCAGGCTGCATCTAAGCAGCAGGGGCTCCCACAGCTTTAGCACCATGGCTAAACTGGTGAAAACAGACAAGTGGTTCACCCAGGAGGAGACATATTGAATCTAAAAACTAAGAAAAAATGCAGCTGAGGATAAAAAAGGCATAAATTGCTTTCTGATTAAATGCTCTTGAAGTTAATGGAGAATATTTTCCAGCAGTCAAGGACTGGAAGTATCATCTTAAATCTTTTCTTTCTAGTTTTTCAGATAGAGTAACAAGAAAAAATAGAAGTATTTCCAATAATGAATTTAACTTGCTTTTGTTGGTACAGGTTCTGAAAGCATTTAACATCCTTGAACATATTCATTTAATTAAATGTATTTATTACTTTAATTTGCTCAACAGAAGCTGGCAAGAATTATTTCATTTAATCTCTAGGCTGCACACCCACACACACTTTGCTACAAGAATTTCAGATTTAATGTCAGAAACCTGAGATCTTTTTAATTGCAGAGGGTCATGAATATTGTTTCTCCTCTTTAACTGGCTCCAGTCATCAAAGAAGTGTTGAGGGAAGCAGCTGGGACTGGGAATCTCTCAGGAATAGAAAAGCAGTACAAGGGAATTGTAGTAAATTTACATCTCTGAGTGATTTGATGGTAGCAAAGACCTTCCTAGGAAGCTGAATGCATTTTAAGATGACATGGATACATAGCTGCATCCAGAATTTAATTTTGGAAATGGAGTTTTTCATGTAACAGTCATGAAATTTTTTGACCTCTACTGTTTAAAGGCTCTGGCACAGGGAACATTTTGCTGTTCTGATCATTCCTTGCACAGATACTGTAAAGTCTGTCATTCACTGAAACATGAATTTTCTTTGTGTTACTGCATGTTGTTTTTAATTGCTTAAAAAGTTAATTCAATCACTGCTGTTACATTTTGCAGTTACATTTTGTGAGTATTTTTAACATAGCAGAACTTTCTACAATGCAAGTGTTTTTGTTCATTTATTAATTAATTTGTCTCTGCCCATACCATGGCATTTTAACAGCCTGTTCTGCAAAGCTGTGATATTGCATTATTGGATGATATTTCTAGCAGTTGTAGAAAACTCCCATGAATCTTCAGTTAATTTTTTAATTCACTTGCTAAAAGCCTTGATTTACTTGTAATTTAGAAGACTGATTTGCAGCTGACAATAAGACAGATCAGGTACCTGCAAATGCCTCATAAACATCCTTATGGCTCCCAGAGGAAGATCCATTATTAACGAACCTTAAAAAGGAACATTTAAAGGGCTCTGATAGTGACCTAGGGTGGATCTCACCAGGCTGCAGTGTGTGTACAGACCTCTTATTTGGAGGCTGTGGAGAAACCTTGACAGAGAAGTAAGAATATAAGCAGCGATTTCTCTTCTGCCATGGTGAGCACCTAAGGCCTGTCAAATCAAAGTGAGTCCATAGGATTGCTGCTTCTTATGTGATGGACACAGGCAGTGAAGGGGTTACCATGTCATATTTTTTCCCAATTGCTGTAAATGTGGCTGGCTAAGGATTCAGGAAATATTTGCTATAGTTCTATGCCAGCACCTGATTGTGAAAGTCTGATTAGATTGAATTACTAAATGTATTGTCTGGTTTGCATAATAGAACAAAGAAAGGACACACCCTTCTCCTAATCCTATACAGAGTTCTGGTGCTGTATTTCCACACTGAACAGATTTGGAGTTTTTCTACTTTAATTTACTGCCTTTATTGGGTGAAAAAATAGGTTGTACTTAAGTGTGTCACCACACAAAGTATGACTCTAGCTTCAGTGCGATTTTCTTCTAGCCAATCCTAAGGTTATCTACCCTCAAGCTATCATGTTGTTACACATCAATGCACCATTTACCAACCACAGTGTAAAACACTATTCTCCCAGCCTAGACAAACCCACAGCAGTAACAAGAACACCTAACTAAACCTCACCCTGGCTTTATTTTACCGTGACAATATTAAATACAGCTCAAGAAGAAATTTTAATTTTGCCAGTTATGGGGAAGTCAGAAATAAACTGTGAAATATTGAAAAGACTTTACTTTCCCACTGTTTGCTTTCAGCCTCTCATTGTCTGTGGCATGAGCACGATCGGAACACATTTTCACAGATGAATGTTCTGTTTGGACTTCGCTACATGTGAATGTATTGCACCAGTTCTTACAGACACATCTCTCATGCACTGGAGAACTGGGCATAAACCCATCAGCTATTTGATGAATATACTGAGCCTGCTAGTCCATCTTGTAGTTTCTGCTGCAAAGTGCCCTGCTGCCTCAGTGGAGCTGCTACTTTTGTCCCTCTCATTTGTTTAATGTTTCTTGCTTCCTGTCTCATAAAGGCAGAGCTGTGTCTGCTGTGATAACACAGATCAAATATTTTTGAAACAATGAAGAAACCCAAATGTGCAATGATTTATTTTCAATATATGTGATTCACAGTCAGAGAACTAGGAAGTGGCAGGTACAAGTGTTAAACTGTAAGATTTCAAGTGTAGTCTGCTTTATATGTCTCAAATACAAATGAAAAATGAAGCTGGGAAGCTGCAGCATCCTAGAGTGAGTACCACAAAGTCATTTATAGAAGACAGCCACAAAACCATGAATGGGTGGAGACAGGAAGAAAATCCACTGATGTGAACAGAAGAATGATGTACTTTGGGACACTGAGGTCATTTCATCAGTTCAAGAGGACAGAATCAAAAGAGCATGAGAAACCTTGCAGGAAAGTTGTCATAACTGTAAAAACAGGAGCTCCCGTAATGAAAACTGATATAGTCCAAATGACATCAGGGAGGGAGGAAAGCAAATGGGATTGGTGTCATGTGCCATCAGTCAGCTCTACAGTATAATCAATAATTTGTTTTCTCAGTTTTTTTTTTTAAATGGACTGCAATTTAAAATAACCACAGAAGGTCTGACAGCCTTACAGAAAATAGAGCTGTACTCTACAGTCATAATTGTTCAGTTACCATATAACACTCATTTTTAAGGCTCAAACCAATAACTTAGGGGATAAGCAGCTTCTAATATACCATGGCAAAGCTTGTAATGGGTGTTCATGACATCAGACTACACAAACCTAGGAAAAATCACAGAATCATTCAGGCTGGAAGTGACCTCTCAAAGTCATCTAGTTCAACGCCCTGTTCTAAAGAGGCCCACTTCAAGCAGGTCGCTCATATTCTTGTCTAGCTGAATCAATCTCTGAAATAATGAAAATTCCCAAGATGCTTTGGGTGACTTGTTCCAGTTTGACCATCCTCATGATTAAAAATAAAGATCTCTGTTTCTTACATAGAATTATATCTGACAATCATCGCATCTAGAAAAAAATTCTCACCTACCAGCTTGCACCTCTCATCTCAAAACCATGTGTCTCCAAGAGGAGTCTCACTCCATCTTCTATAGTCTCCCACTAGGCAGCTCTGGACAGCAATAACAGTATTGTCTCAGTATTTTCTTGCCAGAGCTTTCAGCTCAAAGCTGGATTTGTTCAAGCCAAATTCTCTCACCTTGTGCTCCAGGCCCTTGAGCATCTCATTGGTGAGCCCAAAATGGGATGCAGTACTTCAGAATTGATTTCACAAGCACCCAACTCAGAGAAAGAGATGCTTCTTTTGATGTGCTGGCTACAGTCATGCCAATACAGCCCAAAGTGCAACTGGCCTTCTTCAGTGTAAAGACACACCATTGGCTGGTGCTTGGTTTGTTGCTCACCGTGATTCCAAAGCTGGATTCCAGCTAGTCATCTGCAAACTGTATCGGTGCACAGGGCTATCCCACGTGCAGGACTGGACCTGGTAATGCTGGACTTCTCACAGTTTCTGCATTTCTCCAGCCCACAAAGATCCTTCTGAAGAGCAGCCATGTCTGCTGTCATCTGCTGAGAGCACAGCAAATGTCTTGACTGCCTCATCACTCAGTTCATTAAGACCGTATTACATGGAATCAGCCTCAGAACTGACCCCCAAAGGACAGGACCAGTAAGCAGCTGTCAGATGGACTTTGTCCCATCAATCCCTCTGAGACCAGAATGACATGCCTAAATGAAAAAATGGGCAATTATGAATGTTCCCAGTTTTGCAGCAGACTTCCTACATAATATTAACCAATGCTCTCTTGAGCCATTGACTCGGTTAAAATCTATGTAAAAAAGCTATCATGACTCTACTGACAATTCCAGAAAGTGACTTAATAATGGAAAATAGGATTATTTCTTTCACTTCATGTTCCACTTTTATTAAATGCTACTTATTCTTCTTAGTGAACACTTATGGGTCTAATGGTATTTGTGAGGGTTTTGAGATATTTGGTGACAATGCAAAGTGTTACCATTGTTTCTTGGTTGAGTACTGTGTCAATTATTTCATAGGGTATTTAGATTAAGGCATTGACAAATCTCAAAACCAACTTCCTCCACACCCCAGCTCTTCCCCTGATGGTGCAGGGCTTGCAGTGCTCCCATCAGCTAGGCGGGTCCTCTCAGCAATAGTATGAGTGAAGCCATCCGACATTTCACTTTGAAAAAGGAAATGCATTTTCCTGAATATGTGCCAGATACTACTCCACCCCTAACTGTCTGCACTGCTTAGTTACACATAGTTTAATGGCATGAAAGCTACAGAATTAGTGATCCATTACTACTCTTACTGCATTTTCAGAGACAATGACTGACTTTATTGCATCATTAATGGAAGTATGAGAATAGGTATAGCAGTGAACCATGTAGACAAATGAGCCCATGAATCCTAGAAGATTCTAAAACTTTCTTTTGTACCTGAAAAACAGAGAACCAGTAGCTGAAATGAGAGAGGCCCATGTTCTAAATATCGAGTATTCAAAATAATGTGTGAAGAACCACAGAAAACATACTCTGTATACATGAATATTAAAAGAGAGATAGATCATCTGTGATAACAGTTTTGTAAGATCTACATCAACGAAATTAGTAGATAGAGCAACTAATATGAAGACCATTACATCCAAGGTAAATCCTGCAAAGGCAAAGAGCAATGAAGTGCTTATAAATATCCATGGCAACATATGGTAAATATGAGAGACATAGCTTCATCAGTTATAAGTCCTCTATGTTAGTAACCTTCAAAACAAAGCTCAGTAATTCTGGAAGGGTCATCCAAAGAAATTAAAAGAAGAAATAGCAAAGGAAGTTACCAGTGTCTCTGAATTCTGCTCTTGATTACCAAACAACTTAGCCAGAAGCTTTCTGAAAATATCAATTACTTGTACAGTGAGAGTAATCATTATTCATCACTAATGAATACATGATGACTCCATTTCATTTCACATCAATCCAAAGTGCCTCTTCAACCTCATTACTTCAGCATGATGGAAAAAGGAATACTTCCCTAAGCATTTCACCGAATGTGCTGTTCACCCTATTTTCAAAATAGTACCAAACTAAGTTTCAAAATAAGATGGTGAAAAATTTCATTTGGAGAAGAATGATATAAAATATTTTTATGTTCCAAATTTCTTCCCCTCTGCCACACTGTTTTTCAGATAAAACTACATGCCAGATTCAAAATTCCTGAAAATATAGCCAGAAGTCTTGTACCATCTGCTTTTTGCCCCTCTGCTGAGGTAACATACTTTTTGCAAATTTATGTCAGCAAAGATTATGTTAAGACATATGCTGAAAAATATAGCAGCTAATTTTTCAGAGAGGTTAATTGTTAAAAGATTCAGTTGTAAGAGTAAAATTTAAGTTAAAAGGGGTAGGTTGAATTTGAGCTCTCCATATAAACATAAAAGGACTAGCATGGCAATATCCATCTGGAGCACCCTTGTGAAATTCCACTGACTGGGTGTTAGGCATATAATTTTTTGAACTGTATATTTCCTTCTATAAATAAGGTTTCTAAAGAATAATTACAGGAGAGGAAAATAAAAGAGGATAAAAATATTTTTTTAGTAAAATAACCTTTAGCTAGTATACACAAAAAAGTTTTCTGTGTTTTTACCTTAGATATATTTTAAATTTAAAAAGTAAATTTCAGGTTTTTATACCAATTGCTCACGAATTCAGAAAAATTGCTGTTGACTGAAAACTATTATCTCTAGGCCTTCTCACCAGATGCATAAGTGTCTCTTGTCTTAAGGCTCCATGATTTAACAGGAATTGCGTGTAACATGCTTCACAGAAGTAATTAACGGGTGATTAATTTTGTAATTCAAGATTTAGGCTCAGTAATCCATAACACAATGGGATCGAAAAGAAGGCACTTGAAAATGAATTCTTTGCTTGAAGGACACCTGAAATTATTTCCCTGTTCAGCATCATTTTTTGAATGAAAGAGTAGAAGGTTTCATTTGAATTTTGCTGAGCACTTGGTTGTTAATTTTCATGCACACACATTTTGCTTGTAAGTTTAAGACTCAAAAAGCATCCTAAAGTTTGGGACCAGAGTTTTTAAGTGGTTTAACTTCCTTAAACCTTCTGGACAAAGTCCTGCTTTCAAGCCTGAGTCCATGTTTACAATGAAATTTCATTATTTTCTCTTTAATTCAGAACATACAAGGCTACTTCTACCTATTTAGTTTCTTCAGATGTTTCCTCTTCTTCTTCTATATGGGATTTGAGGACTCTGGACACTTCCAGGATTTTTACTGACATCCAGTAATGCCATCACATATTTGAAAAATCATAGAAGGTCTCTCAGATCCATCTTGCTGCCATGGAAACCTGCCCATGTTTATATCTCTGGAAGTAGACATTCTCAGTGATTGAGGTTAAATTCAAGATAAATCACCTCAGGACTGAAAGTAGTAACATTTTATGTACATGACAGTGGAATGCATGGGATCTGCACAGATCCTGTATTTCTAGACTTCATTTACATAAGTTTGTACATCTGTGCTTTTCTCTTGGGCACCAAAATCCTCTATTACCCAGAAAACTGAGTGTTAATTACAGTTGGTTCTCAAAGGAGGTTTGGTTTTCAAGCTCACAGGCACAAGAGTGTCTGAGCCCTGCCTTCATCTCCCAGAGCCTTCATTTCCTCTGACCCTTGCATCCCAGGGATCCTAACTGATCATCCACATTTTCATCCCAAAGCCTATTATAAATTTGATCTCAATGCTGCAAATCCTTATGCATTTAGATAATTTCACAGCTGTTATTACTTCTAAGGAGATTCACAGCTGTGGTTCATCGTGTCCCTCATAGCACAGACAAGGCCTGAGTGACCCCAACCATAGGTCTGAGGCAACTCTGAAAGCAACAGACAAATAAGTTATTTTGCAGAGTACCGAATACCACTGCAGTTACTAATACAAAGATAAAGCATGTGGTTTGCTATAACTGCAAGACTGACTCCTGCCACAAGAAATCATTTGCTGTTCTTCTCATGTAACTGGGGACAGGTATATGACAGCACTCACCACTGGTTGAGGGAAGAGGTAAGAAGAGGCAAAGGGAAGAAAGAGTAAAAAATGCAGCTGTGGAAGCAAGACTCGAAAGAGATGGAACTGAAACACTCTTGTTTCTTAGAATTTGTCTTTTTTGTTGGAAAAAAAGCTGTAGCAGCAAACAAAGATAAAATAATTCATAGTAACTACTTTTCTTTTAGTTTGCAGTTTTCTTACCTTTCCATATTCCCTGTGATTAAAGCCTATATATGGCCCCTAAGAAACACTAACCACAGTCTCTGAGCAATGAAGTTATGAATTATAATGAATAATTATGAAGCAGTACAGATTTGAAGATTTTATGTACACAATCACTGCAGGCTACCAACAAGGTCATTATTAAGGTCCAATTTAATTTGATATTTTCATTCAGGACTTCAGAGGAAGACAGTAAACCGCATAAATTTAGGGTTAGCTAAAGGCCCACTTGTGAAAACACCTGGGAAAAGTGATCCAAACAGTAAGCATGACATTTTTTCCAAAGAAGTGAGAATCAATTCTGCTGAGCAAATATGAGTTACCAAAACCTGTGCCCCTTTCCTGATTTGAACCCCATCAAGTCAAAGGGCTACTGCCCTAACTTCATACCCTTCCTTAAAAGACTGTGCCAAAGCTCCTATTTTCTTCCTGTTTGTTTCTCCCAGATTTTGATATTTGCATATAATCACTTAGGAACATGTTATATTTTCCCCTAAAATTTACAAGAATAAACAGAAGTTTATGCTGTGTCTTAGACAAACCTTTTCCATATGACGTCAATAAAGAGTCAGAATAGTCCCATATTCCACTCTGACAGCATTCAGAGAAGTTAATAATTAAGGGAAGAAGGATGAAGAAGGCAGGGTTAATCTTCTGTTTGATATAAAGGAAGTTTTATTTTGATTTTTCCTTTCCATGTAGTAAGAGAGGCATTGTCTTGTTCAGCCACTTAACGCAGGGACTGGTCCCAATTACTCTTCACAATTATTTAGGTGTGTCTCCTAAGCCTGCTATTCTATTTCTGTGCACAGGGTATGAAGAACTGATATATTTCATTTTAAAAAAATCAACAAATTCCTCTTTGCTGTCATTTCAACCAACTTCCTGCCTGATGATATTTCTCTTCCTTCCAAAGCCCATGCCAGTGCAGTACCAAAATAATATTTTTTCAGTTATGTTTGTGTACTTTCAAAAAAAAAAAAAAATCCCCAGAGAGCATTAGAAGTGTTATTGCTGCGTCAGCAGGTTCTTGCTTGCTTCCTGTGATCACAAGGCAAGGAGCAGTAGCCACAGGCAGAGCAGCTCCCAAAATCAACAGCCAAGCTGATGGTTAGGAACTGGTTTTAAACAGAGAGCAAAGAACTGAGCTGTGATTTAAATCAGAGCTAGTAATAAAAAATGTGGAAGATGAAAGGGAAATGGGAATAGACTCAAATATCTGGGGACCACTGTAATAGCTTTCATTCTAGTGTGTATTGAAAAGTATCAGGTCAGCTGATAACAAGAAAATATATTTTAATCTCATTATTGCTGATGAATATTGAAGTGGGAATAAGCTAGGTAAGCCTGTCTCAACCTTCCCATTTTGTGTCATCTTAACATGTCAAAGACAGAAGAATTAAAGGCTTGTCCTTGAATAAATTACCTACAGAATACATACAGAAATTCTGTATAGGTTACTGTCTCTCTCATTTTCTCTTCCAACCATTCTTCATCACAACCACAAATCTATGGCTAATTGTCAAATGGCACCCTCTGTGACTAATTAACTATCAGGGAAGCTAACATTCCCAGGAATAAAATGTTTGATGGGGTGTTTCCCTCTATTTCACATTCAAATAGCCTGTTATAAATTGATGATACCACAGCTGACTTTTCTTTCAAATGCCAAAGCCTTTCCTATGTAATAGAATGTGAATTCTAAGTAGAAATGCATTATCCTTTATGAACCATATCACTGAAACACCATAAATCACTTTTCTAAATGATTTCTGCATGTTACATGACTAAAATGCTGAACCTATCAATCCCTCTTGCTTTATGAGTCTCGGGACAGCACAAAGGCATGAAAGCTGAAGGAGTATATATTAATCCTTCTGAAACCCCGAGACTCAGCTAATGCAAAGAAGCAAGCATGCCTGACACTGATCATTTGAAAGCTACAAAATGAATAACTCAGATGGGGAAGGTACTCCTATCACATTCTCACAAGGAAACATAACAAATGGCAATCTACCGAGTATACATCAACAAAATCTGACAATGGTAGTTAAAACATCTATCGTGGAGCTGTCAGCAGAGGAAAGACATGAACCTGTTGCAGTGGATTCAGAGGAGTCCACAAAAATTATCCGAGGGCTGGAGCACCTCTCCTGTGAAGATGGGCTGAGAGAGATGGGGCTGTTCAGCCTGGAGAAGAGAAGGTTTTGGGGAGACCTTATAGCACCTTCCCGTACTTTAAGGGGGATTTTTAGAAAGAAAATGTTTAGTGGGGCCTCTTGTGATGGCACACAGGGTAATGGTTTTAAATGGAAGGAATGTCGGTTTAGATGAGATATAATGAAGATTTTTTTTTTTTTTTACAGTGAAGATGGTGAAACACTGGAGCAGTTTTCCAAGAGAGAATGCCTCATCCCTGGAAATATTCAAGGTCAGGTTGGATGGGGCTCTGAGAAACCTGATCTAGTTGAAGATGTTCATGCTCATTGCAGGGGCATTGGACTAGATAGTCTCTAAATGTGCCTTCCAACCCAAACTATTCTATGATGCTGTGATCTTCCTTAATATATTTAACTGGATACTCTTGTTTTGCTCTTTCTACTAACTGGTAATTGTACACTGCACTCAGGCTCTACAATATTTGAAAAGGCTATTACACCAATGCTTCTAAATTGTTAACATTTTAATAGTATTACTAAAATTGAAGTGATCATCTGATAAATTCCTTATAATTATAAAATGATGGCTACACAAATATTCCTTCCCCTGACAATTACCTTCCATAGTGAGCAGCCTCAAGGCTTTGGGTCACCTCTTTCACCAAGAGGTGGACAAAGGAGACGTACACACCACAGCACCTTTGCCTCACTGGAGAAACCTGTTTAACCTTCTTTTTGGGCATTCAGATATCCTTGGATATTAGCTACACCAAATCCAAGTGTCAGAAACAAAATCCAGACTCCTCAGCCAGCAGCTGTTAATGGTTAGCATAATTTTAAAATTTATTTTAAATATGTCCCTAACTTCCTCCGAAGACTGAGTGAAAGGTTTTGCTTTTAAAATATATTATCTTTAGCATCCTAACCAGTGGAATCATCATTTAGCCAGCTGCCAAAGCAGGCCCACTGGTGTGTAATTTCTCCTAGGATTGAAAGGATCGTTATCCTTGTGCCACTTTCCTTAAAGAACCAGAAGACAGAGCTGACATTTTTGATTGTGTTTCTTTAAAAAAAATAAACATCTAGATGTATAAATAAAGCAATGACAAGCTGTTGAACAGAGATTTCTCTTGGTACACTACAAAAGTTGTATAGAGCATTCCACAGACCCGCAAATTATTGGCATCCATTGGAGGCCATTATGTATGAATAGTTTAGTTTCGAATTGGAAGAGTGATTCCATGTATCTACTGATCAATAGTTATCTGATAATCTTTCCAAGTACCTGCCCATAGATACTGCCTCTGCAGACATATTCCAGCTGCTAAATTACATAAAAAAATAAAATAAACTGTACTGTGAAATTTTAAAAAATACTCAGTGATATTCTAACACCTCTGAAGGCAACACACTTTTAGAGTTCAATGTGAACAGAACATGAATTCTCTCCATATTGCTCTCCAAGAACACACAAAATTTACTACATGGTGAAGTAATTAATTCAGGTACAAATTTCTAAACTATTTCTTCTTTACTGACTGTACCATCAGAAACTTTGAAACCTCTAGTAAGGAACAAGACTGTCTCATACTTTTGGGGTTTCGGCCACTTTTAATTTTTTCTGTTCAGCAATCTGGAAAAGCTAAAATGATAGACATAAATTTCATACTTTAAAATACACAACTGAGTGTGTTGTTTGTTGCTTTTCTTTCCATGTCCACAACATCACAAAATAATTATCAATGTACTTAGAGAAATCAGAGTTCATAGAACCTAAGAGACAAGTAATCCTAGCAATATGAAGAAAAGGGTAATTTGATATTTAAAGTTCTTAGCAAATTCAGGTCCCCTAAAACAAGTCAATATCTACTGGCATTGGAATATTATTTGAAAAAAAACAGCCCTCACAACACAGACACAAGTAGTTTCTAATACCATCTGACAAATTAGCACTTCTGTTTAGTTGGCACAGACATTTGGCTTGATTAGTTTCCTAGAAGTATCTCCATTACAGTTTGATGCCTGTGGCTGAACAAATTTCTCCCTCGAACAGAACATACAGATGAGCTACTACTGACAACCACAGAAACATAATTACCCCCAAAATCTTGGTTAACAACAGCCTCTGAACTCTGCAGTGCCCCATCAATGTTTCCCAGCTTACACTGGCTTGCTAAAGCAATTTGTAGTTTTTCATAAGAACATTTGTCATTATATAAATTGCTCCTGATTTTCTAGCCAGCAAGATCAAGTGGAACTGCTTGTCTATGTTTTTGGCTTACATTTGTTTTAATTGTGTTTATGGAATGCAAAAAAATAAGAGTATGCGTCAGTTGCAAGTCATTAATTCATTAATTTTTTTTTCCCTTAAGTCATAATAAGAAACACAGGCCCAGAAGATATTTATTCAGTAATTTAGTCTACAAGGAAAACCAGGAAAAGTTTACTACTTTCCAGAGTTCTGGGAGTCATCTTTTAAGCAATATGCATTTCATATCATTTAGCCAAAACTTTAACTTTCATAATAAGCTACCTGTCTTCCTTCTCCAGATGCAGTTTCTTGCCCTGAGTCTACTTAACACATGAGAGATCCTTTGCAGCTTAGAAGAAAAGCAAATCAAACAAAAAAAATTAAACCAGTCTTCTTCTTCAAATTCAATTAACTCTCCATCAAGACGTGCAATGCAGAAGTACACTATATTTTTCTTTCAAGCTGTACATGCGCATAGGTGATTACAGAAATTTTCATGCAAAGTAAACATTTTTCTGGATGCTCTCATTTTGCTTATGATGGCATGAGAGTCATTCACAATTGCAATCACAAGGTCTTAAATGCTTCTTTGACCTGTCTGAATTTCTCCAGTATCCTCTCCCACAGAGATGTGAATGTGCACACAACCATACATGCACAAAAAAGGATGGACAGATTGCATTTCAGATCAAAAAATCGGTGGGATTATTCCTGTGAATAGATTAATTTACCTGGATAGTTTAGGTGATCTCTTTGGAGTCTCAGCCAGCCCGTTGCTTGCTTCACATCCTCCCCCCAAATTAGTCATCTCAAAATATAGTGTTTGTGTAAAATTTATTTTCCTTTCCCATCTGTTTTATCCAGTGGTCTTATGTTCTTGTCTAGTTGTTCTGCCAAGCTTACTGAGGCTCAGGGAAATTAAACAACTGGTGCAAGGTCACATATGTGTCATCTCAGACAAAATTAGTGTCGAGTTTTTAAAACAGACATGTAACTGCATACAAAATAGGGAGAAAAATGTGAAACCTCGTCACTTCAAGGGTTGTTGGATTTGGTTATTTTTTTGCTACAGCTTAGACAAGTTATGGTCCTATCAAGACGTTCTCTTCTCCTCTTTTCCTGGTAGATCCTTGATTGTGCCATACAACCATCTTTTTGCACAGAAAGAGCAAAGTTCCTATGAGTTTTCCTCTTCTTGTACCACGTCAGAGAGACAAATTGTAAAAATGAACAATGCTGTATTCAATTGTTAAAAAGGGAAAGGCACAAGTATCTGTTGGTACCTACATTAAACCCTCTGCCAGACAATGGAGACCCACTATTTGTTGTAATCTTTCTTGGAAGTTGAGAGAAAAACAGTACAGTTGTTCATTAAAGTAAAGAAAATTAGCCTCTCTTTCTGTCCTGATTTTTAAACTTTCCTGCTTTGTGCCTGTAAATAACTGCATTTAAGAGAATTGTGAGATGTATAATAACAAGGCAAATGATTTTATGAGGTAATAAAATATTTTCTGTGCTAATTTTACTGTATGCCTAAGCAAAGAACTAGTAGATTGGGAAAAACAAAATCAAGTAGGATCTGTGTGAAGCATGGACAAGCTTAAATTTGGCTCAAAAGGTTTTCAGATATAGTTCCACAATGAAGCATGCATTACTATTAAGAATATATGAGGACATAATACTGTACTACCTTGCTACTAAGGATAGATGAGATTTTAATAATATATCACCGCTCTATATTATATGAAGGGTTTTCGTTCTTGACATTTTCCCAAGATGCATGCCAACTGCATCATGATTATTTAATATGTGTTTGTAAGTCTAAGATTTGAAATTTGTAAAAGGTCTGCTGAGGAGAAAAAAATTGTGCTCATCCTTGGTTTCTTCTGTAATTCAACAGCTCTGCAAAATAAGTTGTTTAAAATGAAACACCATCACCTTCTAGCAAAAGCATAAGCATCTGTTCCCAACAGATTCTTAAAGAAAGGCAAGAACTTCAGTTGATGGCTGCACTTTCACTATATTTGCTCTCTCAAATTAGAACTTGAGATTAGAAAAAAAAATTACTTCTTTTACTATACAAAAGATACCTGATTTTTCTTCTTGCTGCGCTATTGACTAGCTCAGTTCCAAGAATGAAACATTTTCATTTCCCTTGACCTTGAAATGGAACAGGTGATGCATAGGCATTTATGGTTCTATATGCATGAGGCCTCAGATTTTCTTATACCTCCCAGTGCTTCAGATTTTTCTAATACCCTTTTAGAGTTTGGAAATCATTATGCGCTTACTACTTTTAATTACTTCCCACCACTTAAAAAAATATCTTTGGTCAAAATCCTTGGTGGTTTTCAGTATCTCTCCTCAAGAAAAAAAAAACCCTGCAGTATTTGACATGCCCTTCAGCATTAGTACTTTTGGAATAAAGTATGTCTTCCCTTTGTTCGTTATCAAAACCTATTTATATATTTCCATAGGGAAATATCTGAGACTCATAAAGCAATGAGAAAAAGCACTAATCCATTCATTAGCTGAGCATTTGATCTTTTCCAAGACTATTCAGGACAAAAAAATTAGACTTCACTATTTTTCATCTACAGCAATATAATCTTTAAGAGAAAAGTAAGAACCAAAACCACAGAGCTGTTTTCTGATAGGTCTTTGAAAACATAGTCTCTGAAACTCTCTGAAAGCAAAGCTGCAAAATGCCTTGGAGAAGAAACAGATATACAGGTGCCAAATTATGAAGCTTAGACATTACGTACAGTGGTAGCATGATCAAACTCAGCCACACATACAGAGTAAAAAAAAAAAAAAAAATACTAATTTCCTGGAATGTAGTGTTAACCTTTACCCAAGATGTCTCCAATTCCTCCTGTAGTATTTCTTCTCTTTTTTACGTGCATATAAAAATAGAAGGATGAAAGATGTTTTCCTCATTCCCCTCCTCCACTTTTTTTCATTTCCCCCTAGTTATTTCATCACCTCAGCAACTTAAAACAAGAAAACCAACCTCCAATGCAGGAAATACAACATGAAATAAATATGTCATTATGTTTCAAATCAATTTTAAGAATAAGGTCAGATTTTCTTCTGATACTAACTAATACAGAGAGAGTCCTATCATTTTCTGTGCAGTTAAATATGTTTATGAAGCACTGCTTTGGCAAACAGGAGAAAGAATATCATTTCAGATTTGCTCTTGTTCTTCTTGTGTGCTGAAATATTTATACTACAGAGATTCTATGTTGGTTCAAATAAAATGTCTCTCTTGGATATATTTTTCAAAGCTTTCAGTGTTAGAATGAATCTGAAGCAGATCTTGAATAATTTTAACACTGGCTTTGCACTAAAAAAAGTACAGAAGAGCTTCACGAAAAATCTGTTAGATGTTCCAGTTGGGGACAATCCTTTGCCTTGCAAAGGCCAAACTATTTACTGTTTTGGTTAATGTTTCTTTAAAATTTTTTTTTTTTAAAGTAACAGTTTCCATAATGATCAAAAAGGTACTCATCCTTAAAATTTTTACTAATCCCAAAACATAGACACAAGAATTCTTAGACAGTATTTTGAGATTTACAATTTCTTACCCAATGTAAAAATATAAGCACATGTGTAGAGCCAGACTACAGACCCTCACAGCTCAGCATTACATTTGTCCAGTTAGAACCCACTTCTGGAAAAGACGACCAGCACAGAAAGTAAAAGTGGGGAAAAAAAGCAAGTAAAAAAGAGATTAAATACTACTAGAGGGGCTGGAGACATCTTGGGTAAAGATTAACACTACATTACAGGGATTTAGTCTTGCCTTGCAGAAACAATCTGCCCTTTAGATGCCCTCCTAGTCATCCTGTGCCATCATTGCATTTAGAACTACACAAGTATTTCTAACATATGAACTTACTGTGTTCTTGCCCACACACATTCTTAGCACCTAAAAAGTCCCATGAAAAGGAGCTTCACACTTCAAGACCAGCTGCATGAAGCACACGCTCCTTTCTTTTGAACATCTTCCTCCTACTTTTCCTTTTTCCCCCTTAGATCTTGTTTTGGGAAAGACAATGAATCATTGATGCCAGTTCACACACAGTTCATCGGCCGCCTGAAATAATTGCTTTGTCCTTGGCCAGCAACCTGGACATACATCCACAGTGGGAAGGTTGTGCTGACCCCAAGTAGATGCAGGTCATAACAGGGCAGGTAAATTTAGCAGCATCGGTGCTAAATGGAAGCTCATTTCTCTTATATATTATTCTTATTCTTGTTATGACAATCTTGCAAATGCTTGTCTTAGACTGTGAAAACCTTAAGCATTAATACATGTGGAAGTTTTCTACAGAGACTTCCAGAAGCAAATAGTTAATCTGTTCTAAATTTAGGATAACTTCCTTCAGGTTGTCAAGCAGCAACCATTACCACGTTGTTGAAAGCAGACAAGGATTTAAGCCAGTGGCCTTGCCTGGATCCCCTTCCCAGGGCTGCACTAACCCTGGAGCAGCTGACAGCACGGACAATGCCAGTCAAATGTATGATGTTTGTGTTGTTCTTCCTCCTCTCTGCCATATGAAGGGATAGAGGTTATCTTCAAGTCACATTGCAGGTTTTCATAGGAATATTCCACACAATGAGCATATCAGAGATGCTGTAAGTGCAGCTGGGGGAAATGGCAGCAAAACAAGTGATTAAAGCTGCAGAAGAGAAGGAGCTGTAAATGATCAGGCTGGGTAAAGTGCGGGGAGGAGAAGTGTCAGAACTAAGTCACAGTGCTGAAGAGAACTGCTGTCTCTACACACTGGTACGCCCCAAGGTAGGTAGGTAGATAGGTAGGAATGTGAAGTGTCAGCATCAGAAAACATAATTCTTCTTCCTTTTTTTTAAAGGAAATCATAATTTTTAAAACACTGTTAACCTTCAAGTAGATTTCCTTAAAACCTGTATTTTATGACAGAAAACAAAAATACATAACAGTACAATCTCTGTTTTAAAAGCAACTATAAAAACTTTTCTTCAATTTTTTATTCTAGGAGCTCAAAGCTATTATTTTTGTAACTATTTTGTTCCCTTGCATTGCATTGTGCATCACACATTCTAAATTATTCTATACTATAAAATATTGACAGTTTTGCAAGGACAAAAACCTTCCAATGACCAAACACATTACCTAAATTTTAAGCAAAGCTAATCCCTATGATACTAAGCAGTTTACTACCTCAACCCGTGCAAAACGTATCTTTAGTATTTCTGAAGCAGCAGAGCTGACAATGCTGGAAAAAATTCTACCTCTACTGCCACAAAAACCCCACTTAGGTCCCACCACAAGTTTAATTCTGATATAAGTAAATTTATATAAAGTAACCAAGTAATTTGGGTATTACCTAGGAGGCATGATATTTGAAAATCAGTCTCTGTTGAATAGAATTGAAACTGGATCTTGGAAGGACAACTAATTCACTGAAAAGTTACTCAAAACAAATTTTTATGTATGTTGTACAGTTTTCTCAGAGTCATTAAAATTGCTTCTATTTTCATAATGTATCTCTTTTAAATGACACCATCATTTGTGTATTAAACAACTACACTCTGGGACTTCTCTTGAGCACTGATTATATGTATGTAATACATGCCACTGAACTAGATTAGCTATATTTGAACAAATCTCAAGAGTTTATTATTTTGTTGTAGTTCTTTCACAATCCTTTTACATTCAGTTGTGCATGGCGGTCATGTACAAAATAAAGGATTTGGGATTTTGGGGTGGCTGGAGGCAGGGATTGCCTCACTCTCTTGAGGCAGACATGTTTTTGCCATTTGGGTTAGCTATCTTAAGAAGGTACCAATCATTTCAGCAGTACAGTAGGATAATGTCAGTGAAAGTAATATTTAGTTCTTTCTTGTATGTATTACAGTTGGAAAACCTTTTATTATATTAAAATAATATATTGAATTCATACATTACTGGATTTTGAGACAATTAATCTTCAATGATTACAATAGCAATTACTGTTTCT
Organism: Pardalotus punctatus; assembly: GCA_013400915.1. NCBI lineage: Eukaryota > Metazoa > Chordata > Aves > Passeriformes > Pardalotidae > Pardalotus > Pardalotus punctatus. Next base: position 387,551 of record VZTX01000265.1, on the reverse strand, counting down.
GAAACAAGTCTTTGAGGCTAATGTTCTGCTTCTTGGCTATCCACAGGAAACTGTTCTAGAATTCCATTTAAAATTAATTAAACTTAAAAATTCATTGAGGTCAATGTTAATTTGAAGATTTGACAGTGCCGATTTTTTTTTGTTTTACATGTAACGATTTTTTATTTTTCCCAAATACCACTGTTGTAGGAAAGGTAATGATCTAATTATGAGAGGCTATGGCTTTCATTCTAAGCAATAAATTATCTTCATAAGAAACTTGGATATACAGTAAATTAAGTACCAAAAGATGACAGTGAGGTCATCTTCACTTTCAGTATTATATTAACCCACACAAGTACATTAATCTTTGATGAACATATCCTAACAGTTAACTGGTCTGCAGATGTTAACAATGTCAATATTGAATTTTATGTAACAGCCTGTAATCAGACAAAAAATATCTCCATGGAAATACAGCAAAAGTTACAATTTCCATAATTCTATAATTTTTTTTATTTGGTTTCATCCACTGAAACTGAAAAGATATGGAAAGAGAAATAAAACATAAGGGGAAGTTAGAAAACTTAAATTGATCGATTGTCACAGATGAGTGACAAAAAGGAACAAGTCTGCCATGGACCTGTGCTTTGTTATTTCCTGCCTTCGCTATAGCCTAGAAAGACAGGAGTTTTTTGGAGTGTTGCATTTCTGAACTTCATGCTCATGAGAACTACAGAATATCTTTGAATTTGTTGCACAATGAAGTCTTGAAACTGAGACTTTTAGAGATTTCAGCATCATCAGACCAAGAGAAAACATGGCTTGAATAAAATAGTTCAGGTAACTTTTCCATTAGCTCAAAATAGGACTGTTTAAACATTACAGTTTTGCTTCAGAAAATATCAGGTTTGAGGAAGGTTAGAACATTTACAGATTTGTTTGTTTTCTTCTAACAGTGATCCAGGGCAGACAACCAAGGAAGTTGCTCTGGAAGAAGGTAAAGTACTCTTTTCAGGGGAAACATGAGCTTGTAGTAGTGGACACAGAAAACCTTTTGACAAACAAAAATTCCAACCAGAAACTGAACAAGAGAGCTGCTGTCTCCGGATGGAAGCAGAGAGCTGGGGCAGATGAAAAAGGGAGGTATTTTGTTGAAAAGCAACACTACCAAAAATCTCTTCAAACCCGGTAGCCCCTTGGTTGATGTGGTGTGGTCAAACACAGAAGCATCCAGTGACTGTTTAAGAAATTCATGAAGTGTTTTCCTTTCTTTCTCAGTTGAAAGGTGTGTAATTGAAAAGCCATGTGAGTTAAGAAATATATACGATGATGATCACATGGTAATAGATGCCCTACCTACTTTATGAAGGGCTGGAGCATCTCTCCTATGAGGAAAGAATATGAGAACTGAAATTGGTCAGCCTGGAGAAGGCTGACCTAATTTTGGCCTTCCAGTACCTGAAAGGAGACTATGAGAAAGGTGGGAGACATTTTACCAGGACACATAGTGACAGGATGAAGACAAACAGCTTTAAACTGAAAGAAAGTAGGTTCAGATTAGCTATTAGAATGATTTCTTTTTTTTTCCTTTGAGGGTGGCAAGGCACTGGAACAGGCTGCCCAGAGATGTGGATGCCCCAGCCCTGAAAGTGTTCAAGGCCAAGCTGGATGGGGCTCTGAACAAACTGGTCTAGTGGAAGGTGTCTCTGCCCGTGGCAGGGGAGGTTGAACTGGATAATCTTTTAAGTTCCTTCCAACTCAAAGCCATTCTATGATTCTATGAAGTTGAACTAAGAATCTGACCTGGGGCAGAACTCCTATTTCTCAGTCATTCCTCAACACCTAACTAATAGCCATCTCTTCTCCCTACAATGTCCTATTCCTACTTCACATGGCATTGCCAGGAAGGAATAGTTATTACCTTACCAGAAAAAAATCAAAGTGCATACCAATGGTGCAAAAAAAACCAAACCAAAACAAAAACAAAAACAAAAACAAAAACAAAAACAAAAACAAACAGACTGAAAGCAAATTGTATGTGCTGGGGTAAATTTAAAGTGACAGAATATTGTTTCTTAAACATCAAGGACTTCCACTAGATCTTGCAGCTTTCTAAGTTTTGAGGTCTTAATTGCAGAGGGTGACTTAATTCAGCCCCCAGCTGCCAAGCCCTGCTTTGGTACCAGGGCTGCATTATCAGACATACAGCAAAACTTCTGCATCAGGCAGCATCTCTTTCTTTCTGTTCTACCACAACTACGAAGATTGAATGTGGGGTAGAAATATTTAGTACTGTAGGCATCTTGATTATATAAAAAATTTAGTTGCTGGGATCATGCTAATTTTACAGGTGGCTGAAAAATTACTTCTTTATTCACCTTTCACCACTTACCATGGAAACATTTAAGAGTAGGTTTATTTTTCACCAGATTTCTGGAGTGAATAGAACAAACATAGAGATGAACATCATGCAGATTTAGTAACAAAACCCCTGCAAGATCCTCCGTGCACCAGGGGAACAACCACACAATGTAGTGAGCATAAAGCAATTTCAGCCCCAGCAGCAGGAAATAGGAGAATGTGTTTTTCTCTCAGACAGTAAAAGGTATGAATTCTTCCTGGTTAATGTTTGAGGACTTAAGTTACAAAATAAATAGAAAAGTACATATCACTGTGGACAATATGAACACTAATTACTTGCTACCAAGGCTGGGCTTTTAGTTTGTTTGCTTAAAAAAAACACCAAAATCAAACAAACACCACCACCACACCCAGTTATAACCAAGACCTAAGGGGCTGCTGGTAATCACTTGGGTTTGAGTAGTGAATCGAAGTCCAAAACACATGAAAACATGTGAACAATTGTGCATATCTTTTGTGACATAAACACTATTTATCTTGGATCTTCTGTTTTATTTGCATGACTTCCCAGGGTTTAAAATTTCACTCTCTTTTTAAAGGAAATCCAGAACAGCATCAAGTGAATATATGGTGATCAATACAATACCTAATTTTTTATTTTGAACCTACGTAAGAACTATTTCATTGCGTGTAAGGTAAGAGACAATATATTAACTTTGAGGTACATCTGGATGGAATGGAGACTTTTGTCACAAATTCTGTAAATTTTTAATGGAAAAAACCCAGCTAAAATTACCAAAAAGTTAGCTTAATACAGTATTTATGCAGAACTTTCAAAAATCATATTCTAGTTATACCCTGGCAATATTTTTTGTTTTGTTTTGCAAACTAGAATGTAAAATTGGTATACAGAAATATTTTGAAAGTCAACTAGCAAGGGTTAAAAAATACAGAATAGTTTAAATGGTAACCATTAAAATTTAAAAGTTTAAGTCAAACACCCAAATATTACAATGTCTCTCAGGATCTTCTGTTTTAGAACATCATTAATGTATAGAAGACTCCACAAATCTTTTTGTGACTGAAATTTTTATTTACACACTGTATCCAGAAGCAGATACATAAATCCTTATACAATTATTTTTCAAAAATGTGCAAGAAATTACTATAATTTTGTTTACAAACCAAAACACATTAAAATCAATGGACTTTGGATAATTCACTCTGTGGTGTGCTTAGTACAAACAGTGCACACCAGGTCTGAAACAGAGAAAAGTGTAAACTACAGCAATCTGGATTGCAAGTATTAACTTCATGGCACTCCATCATCACTATAAAAATTCTTTAACCCACCAGGTATTCATAAAAAATTCTTTTACAATTTTTCATTATCTGTGTAGAATTTAGAACACTTTCCAGGTACAACAATGCCATATTTTTCACATTATGAACTACCATCTAGGCCATTTTTTATTCATAAAGAAGGCCTGCAATTTTTATTCTTTGCAGTCATAGAAAGAATTTAAGAAATTAAATTGGCAATCATTCATTCATCTATAGTTTAGCTCAGAATTTGAAAATTCAGTAACAGAAATACTTCTCATCATAGCCCATATATTGCTGGTATGCTGTTTTAAATTTATAATTCCAGTATTCACACAGATGAAATGCATCAAAACAAAAACTGCACAGATTTTACTTAGCCCAGCAGTCAATATTCACAGAAAGAAATTGGCTTTAACAAAATGCAAAGTCAGCTCATCTGAGAACAAAGAGTTTAATTAATAATTGCATTTCTGATCCTTCTGACAGAATTACATTTTGATAAAAAGATGGCATTCACTATGTCAACAGCAGGATAAGTGCTATATCCTTCAAGAAGATCAAAGAATACACATTACTTTCAGTTGTTTATAACGCTGGCTTACAAAACAAAACAAAAAAACCACAGAGGAAATTGTGCAAATTTATTATTTCCAAATACAAGGTGTTGTTTTACTCTTCTAATTGGAAAAGCAATGTTATCAATCATGTCAAGCATTTCAGATGCTCAAAAAAGGAGTTTTATTTTAAAGTTTCATTTTCGAAAAACATTTTTCCTCAATTCAATTCCATAAAAAGTATACCTTTTGAACGCTTAAACTGTTGTGCTGAATAAATAGCCATATTTCTACTCTATAAGGATCATAGTCTGTTAGCTTTTAATCCTAGTGTATCTACTTCCAAAGGTCCCCAAAATATCCTCCATCATCTTTCTTTCATTTGTCAAGGACACTTTGTTCCTCTAATTTTCATGATGCAGAAGTCAATGCAATTTTTGTGGTTATTATGAGAACTTCTAAATTGACTCGTAACTAAATGTTATTGTGTTTCTTTAATATAAATCTTTATAAGAAATTATAACTGTATTTAATGTTTTCGAAGTATTTTTTCTGGGTCCCTTCCCCTGGCTGGCCAGTTACCTCAGTAGGAAAAAATACTGTGAGGTTCTGATTAAAGAAACCTGTAAAAATAAGTATTTGTGATTTAAAGTATTTTGAGCTTAGTAGAAATATCACCACCACTTTATATTCGGAAGCAAATTGCTCTATGGTTCTTATATCCTAGACCGCAACCACTTTTAAGTGCTCCTTTTGTGGCAGCTTTATTTGGGGGCGAGGAAATGACAAATTTAACTTGGCCTGATTTAAGTTCACAGATGAACAACACAGCAAAGAAGGCAATTAAAAAAACTGGATAGCTGAAACAGTTTTTTCTTTTAAAAGCATCATTTATGAGTTAACAACTGAAATTTATAAAGGCATGGGCAAGAATTTTAGCATGTGTGTTCTTGCACATTTTTCAATTCAGCAATAAGACCATGATATTATAGCTTCAAATATTTAGGCTTCAATGCAATGCCTGCTAAATTATTGGATGTGGCATAGTAATTAAACATATGTTTAATGTATTCAATAGTGGTACTAAATGGCAAAGAAAATATTTAATATACTATAATCTTTCAAAGATTCTGTAGAATGCATAGGCCCTCTAGTATGGGGAAAGAATTTTTAAAGTGAAGAAAATGCCAGGGGTTTTATTCGAAAAGTATGCATCTGAAATCCATAAAAATTACTTTCTTTTTCCTCCCCACAGACAGAATCAGAACACTGTACCATACAATAGGTTATTGTGCCTTTTTGAATAAAGTTAGTGATCCTGATTCAGGGGAGGGGGGACGGGACATGACTGGGTAGGGGGAGAAGTCAGTAGAGGAAAAAAAAGAAAACGGATTTCACACTTTCATACATATATCTCCATGTCACAGCCAACAAATTACATGTATAGACTGCTCTAGATTATTTTATTTTGTAAGTTTAAAACTTTATCAGACTAAAGAGGAAATCCTTATTCTCCCTCCCTTAAAAGCAAAGGTAGTCTTTATCTACCTTTGATTTAATTTTTTTAATTTTTTAGTTAAACATTATGGTCAAAAAAATAAATTAAAAAAATATAAATTTCGTCTATCAATTCAGGCAACCCAAGATGTAGTGCTACTGCACCACCTTGCAGCAATACTGTATTCACTCCTAAAGACTCATTTTAGGGGACAGAAATGCTAGATTAAATAAGAAAAAGAAAATGACCCAAACAAGAAAGATGTATCGAAGATGAACTTTTTTTTAAGGTGATCTTTACTCATTAGCCACTTCTACCAGAGATGGGGAATGTGACATTCTAAAATACAAAACGGGGGCAGAGGCAGGCAAAGCAAGGCCTCTCCACAAGGAAGAGGCAGGCCTCCCTCCCAAGACAGCTATGACCCCTTTAACAAGTAACTCACAAAAGTGATAGAAACACAGGAGAAAACTGTTTTTGTTTTGAAACTAAAACAAAACAGGAAAATGCCATGGATTAACCTTGCATGAGGAAAATATTACAGTGTAGAACCTGTACTCCCCGCTGAAAGTCTTTTTTTCCCTACAGAAGGTTAGAATAACTGTAAGCTTTTCAAATGCCAGAATCTTTGCCAGATATCATAAACACTTACTTAATTGATTCAATATTTCATATGTCAAAACATATTTCATGACAGTAAACTGAAACATCTTCTGTGGTCATTGTATATCCAAACATCTTTTCCCAGTAATTTGAAAGGCTAGGAGAATAGAGCTTTAGAGATGCGTTTTGAACATCTTCCATATAAAATGTTATCAGTCCTGTTCCTTCCTCCCCAAAAGATACACAAAAAAGGGGAAAATGATCCAAAGGACATTAGTTTATCACTGTACTTTCTGAAGTGAAAAAAATGTAGAAAAATGGAAAATAATAAAGTTTCAAGTAGCTTGAATATAAATATGGTAGAAATCATCCTATTAGAAGTTTTACCCCACCGCCAAAATGGCTTACAACTTTTCATTCCCATAATAACAATAGCTAGAGTCTTCCTACAAATCCAGGAAACTTCCCTCCCTTGCTGTGCAAGAGCAGGCAGGAGAGAAAAGGAGAGAAAGAGGGGACCTAGTAGGTGTTCATTTATTTAACTGATGGCATGATTATAAAAGGTAGTATTTTACAAGACCCCAATATCACAATTTCCTTCTCGGTCCTATACATTGACTTTCATAGACTTTTTTTTAAAGGCCATTTTTAGAGGACAAAACACTGAGATGAGAAGGCTGAACCAACCTTCTCAAACACAAGAGTGTACAGACAGTACAAGGCTTAGGAGGAAGGCGTTTTATTTTTTTTTCCCAAAGATATGCTGCATAACCATGTTCTTATCACACAGCTAGCTTTGTCTATACATTGGGGCATATCTCTATAGAAATGTCTAATTATGACACCAGGAAACAGTTTTTAACTTAGATGTAAAATCAGTTATTTAGAATACCAATATGTTCTTTATCCATGATCATTTTTTTCCAGAGGTTGTTTTAAAGGAAAAAAAAATCCATTCAAAAAGTTTCATTTGACTTTTACTTATCGTTGAATACACATGAAATGTGCTTTCAATGCATAAAAATCACAGTGGATAGCAGCAAAGGACTTGGGGGAAATTAAGGAGAATTTGATCATTCACATTGTGATTAATCTGCACATTGATGAAAGATAGCTATTTCACACTTCTAAAAATAAACTTGAGATCATTCTTTCCAACAAAACAAAACAAGAAAAAAAATCCCCCCAAAATACACAAAACCCCCCAAAACAAACATAAATCCAAATGCATTACTTTTCTTTTACACACAAAAATGAAATATTTTTATGGCAGCGAAAGACTTTGATAATAATGAAAGTCTGTAAACTGTAATTCAATCTCTTTTTGTTGTTGTTGTTCCCAAAGTGCAAGATGCAAGATTCCCGTAAGCTTTCAGTAGTGCTTTTCCTGTAAATAATCCTTCATTTTGTTTGGCAAAGGCAGTTTTTGAATCAGGTCTATTCTGGTGTACTGACGTATAACAAAACGACACAGGTACTGTAAAGACCGCACCTGCATAAACCGGGATACTGGATTTGTCAGTCTCACTGGGTAAGTTGCAGATCCAGGCAGCCGGGATCTTGAATAGCAGAAAGCTCCATTTTCAGAGTCCCTGATTGAATGTTCAATTAAGTCAACTATAGATGTATGTCCCTCCACATCTGGCTGTTCATAAAAACTAAACCTACCATTTGAGTGTTCAATTCTAGTGTGAAGAGTTTTTCCATGGGAACGAAAACTCAAACTTAAAAGATAACGATCATCGGAACTATCTCGAACGAGAAACGAGCCATCAGGCACATTAGCTAATTTTCCCTCTGCCTCCCAACGTGTAATAGGGCCCCAGTACCATCCTTGTTTTGCAAGTTTTTTTAGTTCTTCTGTGAGACTCGTCACAACCATAGGACCGCTGTTCTGTACAGAGTCATAAACTCTTCCAACTCCTGGGGCAGTGTTAGGATCAAAATTCAAATGGCAGCGCATACTTTCAGCCACATGGGCATCTGTGCCATTTAGTCCATTGAAGTTCCTTTGGATTTGATTATTCTGCATTGGAGGTAGCAAAGGTGAGAGTGGAGGGACATCGCTATGATTAACTCTTGGGCTTTGCAACATGACTCCTGTGGTACCAATCAACAAACCATTCACTGTCTGGTCCACAAAGATATCTGGTGCAACGACTACATCCTGATCCACTTGACTCTCATCATCATGGAAAGTATTTCCCCCCACTTGAGAAGAAACAGTGGAAACTTCCATGGGTGAGGAACTATCCAGACAGTAACTACGTGATCCTTCCAAAGGATACATTCCCTCATCTAAAGGCACAGTATACTGAATGTAGTCCTGAGGCATTAATCCAATAACTACAGGCACATGTTCATCAATATGAAGATGCAAGTCCCCGTTCTGAGATTCTGTATTTTTTAATGCATTATTTTGTTCCTGGAACACGTTTTCTGACTGCAAGTCATGGAAGTCCTTTCGAACACCATTCAGTGCTGGGCTTGGATTAGAGGAATGGACCAAGGCCTTGACTTTCACTTCCATTTTGATACAAGTCTCTTCTGAATTTGTAGGTCGAAGGGGCCACGGAGTTGGGCTGTAATGGTGATTACGGAGGGAAGTGGATCTCAGAGGTCTTTGAGCTCGCACATCTTTGAAGGTTATTGGAGCAGATGAGGAAGAAAAAGTGTCATCATCTGCAGAGCTTACAGATGGTGTGCTGCCTTTGCCTTTCTGTTTTTGTTTTGCTGAAAGCCTCCTTTTTAACGTACCCATTAAACTTTCACTTTTTGATCTATTTTTGCCTCCTTTTTCATCTTCACTATTGACTTCACAGCTAGCCAAATCTTTACCATAGCAGCTGCCAAACAAGGAGTCATCTTTTCCAAATTCACTTAACGATGGCTGCTGAACCACTACAAAGTCACTTTCATCTTTACTTTTATTTAAGTTAAAGGACTTGCGGATTGTTTTGAGACTAATTTTCTTCATTATGACAAGTTACCGAATCTGGCTGATCAGCAGTGCTTGCGGTGATATAGCCCTAACACATGAAGAGCAGCTTCTGCTTCATTTATGTGTTTTATCCAGCCTCACTTAACTTCAAGAGCCATTTCCTGGAAACAAATAAAAAACAATTAAAATCACAAAAGATATATTTCAAAAATTATCTTTAAGGGTTTCCCCCTCTCCAAGCAAAACAGAAATTGCAGTACTTTAACAATGGGCATCAAACAAAAATAGGGAGCTGACTTAGACACAGACTCAAAAGATGAAACTCCTACATCTGCCTCGGACATTTCTACAACTTTACTCTGCTTTCAGCATGACATTTTTTGAAACATACACACACCTTATATCACACTCACAGGAGCATATATTTAATGCATTTATATATAATTTTCAAACACATAAACACTCCTCTCTTTCAGAAGGCTCGAAAAAAAGTCTCCACATAAGTAACTCCAGAAGATAAAACTACAGAAAATATTCTATTCAACAGAATTCCTACATACAGGTTAAACTGATTGGTCCTAAAAGCACGGTTTTATAAGGTTATACTTTCTCTACGCAAGAAAGTTGAGTAATATTAAAAAGGTTACATATCTATGGGAAAACTTAACTGTAGTGAAAAAGTAGAGGGACATTAACAGCAAAGTACCACACATTTACAGCAAGTCCCCTCCTGAACTTCTGTGAAAGAAAAGATTTCCAAACTGTTTTAGGCACAGAAGACCAAGTCACAGGCTCTTATTACCTAAAACTATTAGAACTTTTCTTCCTCCAGTACTTCTGCCAAGACCTAGTGGACACAGCTGCTCAGGTTCTGGTCAACTGCTCCCACCTGGCATCTTGTAGAGTCAGGTACTCTCAAATTTGACCTTTCAGATTGGTTTGTTTTTTTGATTGACATTTGGCTGTGTTTTGGAGGGGCTTTGGAGGGGTTTGGTTTGTTTCTTTCTAATGTTAGCTAGACCTTCCAAAGTAAATAGCTCTGCAGAGAGAATAACATGGGAAAGAGAAGAGAGGGAAGTTGCTACTGCCACAGAAGTAGGTACTACAATTAGTAGTAGCCGTTATTCCACATACCTCCAAATACATGCGATGTTAGCAGCACAAACTGCAGCAGCAAGCCTGGCTCCAGGCTAAGCATGGCAAGCTGAAGGAGTCTAAGAATCTTTCAAGAGATCTTCCAGCCTTGGACTGAGGGGAAAGTAAAAAAGCCCTTATATATGCACTTCCCACTTTTCTCCCATGGTATCACAATTAAAGCAAATTGAGAAAAATGGTGCAATGGACTGAAATAAGTTTTATCAGCTAATCCACATGATTTTCTTTTAAAAGCATTTTAAAATTGCAAAAAGCATGGAATAACAATGATTATAACCAAACAGCAGTCCATTGGCTATTACTTTGCCCAGCCCAACTTTTGTGGTCATCAAGTACACAAAGGTTAAAGGACCATATCCAAAGCAAACTAAAAGGCTAAGTGAAGCATCTATGGATTCTGAACTTCAAAGCACCTTGAAAAATTTTGCTGCTGGAGGGATGGACACTGCTCCATAAAAAGCACAAGCAGTACAGCTTGATTTACTTGGATTGTACCCTAGTCCTATCTGCATCAATCTATTTCAAAGACTTCTGTGTCCTTGTAATAACCTTCAATATTTCCCAAATCCATCTTTAGAGCACATTCTGCCCTTCCCCTTTTGTTTTAATTACAAAAATAAATAACACTTTCCTTTCTTTCAATGGAGAGAAACTAAAAGATTTCTCTTGTCTGCAAACTGATTTACTTTGTAGCAGCAAAGAACAAACATGCCCAAAACACTTGCTTCCTAAACAACAGACTAAGAATCAATTTCTTCCTATAAACAAATATTAAGACCTTAAAAAAACCAGAACCAGTGTTTTATGAGACATTCACTACTTATTTTCCACTTTTAACATGATACCTGTTGTATCAGGAAGCATGAAACCCTAAAACACCATATTCCAGTTACACAATTTGAACACAATCCTGAGCTATGGGTATGAATTTTCAAAGGTTAAAACACTATATTTACTTTCCTACAAGTAAAAATAAAGGGAGAGTTATGTGCCAATTAAAAGTAGACTGAAAATATATTGCCGACCTTCTATTCCTAAACCGTTTGGATTTTACCACCTTTTCAATTTGCAGAACTCTTTCTGTCATATGTTACTAAACAAACTTACAAAATGAATGAAAATTACAACTTCAGGATTCCATGCTGTTACTAAGCTGACAAAGTTAGAGCATCGGTTCATTTGATAAATTTAACTGTGCTTTTGTGTATGTAGTACCAGAAGCCTGGGAACTGTCACATTAGCTCCACCTGTGAAATCCACAGTGTTCTCCAACTGCTTCTGACTGACATCCACAAGCTGATACTATTTCCACTTTTCCAGAAATGTTCCCCCATTCCTGTGGAACATACTATTTGCAATTCCTAATCCTGGAAAAAAAAAAAAAAGCCAAACAAAAAAACCCAACAACATGAAAAAGTCAAGTCTGCCTTCTACGCTAGGGAGAAATTAAAAGAGCATTACAACATTGATGACAGGGGAAAGAAGATGCCCCAAACTGTATGATTCACAGATCTTTTTCATTGGTGTATTTCAAAATAATTAGATAGCTAAAATTTGGCAGAAAGAACATTATTTCAGCTTCTCCATAACAAAAAGATTAAACAAGTCACTTGAAAGAAGAGGTTTTATTTTTGATACATTTCTGAATCAAAATGTGGAGTTTTTTACAAATTAAAATCCAGTATCTAAAAATTACCTCAACAGATCAATCTCTAAGGCAGCACACAGAGCAATCAAAATTTTTTCTTCAAAAGTCACTACTGAGCATTTTTGAATAAAAAAGTGTTTTACATCTGTCAGTCTACCTTAGTAACCAATATCTTTATCAAGCAAAATGTATGACTGTCCAAATGGGACACTTTCAAGACAACTGCCCTTTTCCTTATGATGAACTTCAACTTGCCCGAAATCAACTGAGAGCAACACACTGTTGGTATGACCTAGGCCAAAAGATTCCTAAAAAATATTGATGACTTTATGGAACACGTTCTAAGGGAACCAACTTGGAAGGATGCCCTTCTTGATCTGCTGCTTGTCAACAGAGAGGATCTCGTAAGCAAAGTGGAGATTGGCAGCCATCTTGGCCACAGTGACCACAAAGTGATAGAGTTAAAAAACCTCTGTTGAGAGGAGGAAAAGTTCCAGTAAAAATTTAACTCTGGACATTAGAAGAGCAGACCCCAGGCTGCTCAGAGAACTAGTAAGTAAAGTCCCCGGGAAAATGTTTTTGAAGGTTTTTGATATTTTTAAACATCACTTCCTAAGGGCACAAGAGCAGGTTAATTCCCGAATGTCACAAGTCAAGCAAGTGAGGCAGAAGACCAGCTTGACTGAACAAGGATCTTCTCTTGGAAAAAGGCAAAGAAGGAAGGTGCATGCCCAGTGGAAGCAAGGTCTGGTGACACAGGAAGAATAGAGAGATACTCCTTGCAATTGTATGGAGAACATTTCTGTAGCCAAATCTCAACTGGAATTGAAGCTGGCCAGAACTGTGGGGGACAATAAAAAGAGTTTTTTCAAATGTATTAATGGCAAAAAGCAGTGTAAAAATAGTATCAGCCTGTTACAGGATGAGGATGGCCACCTCACAAACAGGGACATGGACAAGGCAGAGGTGTTGAATGCATTCTTTGCCTCCATCTTCAAGAGGGATGATGGATCAAGAGGTTCAACTGCCCTGAGCTGGAGAACCATGACTGCAACAATGATCAACTCCCAGATGACCCTGAAATTGTGTGGGATTTGCTACTCCAACTGGATCCCTACAAATCTATGGGGGCTGATGGGATTAATCCGAGAATCCTAAAAGCACTAGATGATGTCATTGCAAAGCCTCTCTCAATTTTTGAGCAGTCTTGGGAATCTGGAGACGTCCCAGCTGACTGGAAGCTGGTGAATGTTCTCCTGATTTTCAAGAGGGGCAGGAAGGAGGAACCCAGAAACTCCAGGCCTGTCACTCTCACTTCAGTGCCTGCTGAAATCACGGAAAAGATTGTTCTGAGAGGTATTGAAACACTTGGAGGACAATTCAGTCATTGGTCACAGCCAGCAGGGCTTCACAAGGGGAAAGTCCTGCTTGTCACACCTGATTTCCTACCACTTCAGGGTAACCCACCTAGATGACCTAGGAAAACCAGTATATGTTATCTTCTTGGACTTCAGCAATGCTTTTGATACTGTCAGAGGATCCTTCAGGACAAGATGTCCAGCACACAGCCGGATAAACACAGCATCATGTGATGGGTGAACAACTGGCTCAAGGATCAGGCACAAAGGGTTGTAGTGAATGGGGTGACATCAGACTGGTGACCTGTCACTAGTCGGGTTCCACAGGGCTCCACCCTCTGCCCAGGTCTCTTCAACATACTCAAAAATTACTTGCACACAGGACTCGACAATATAGTAAGTAAGTTTGCCAATGATACTAAATTGGGAGGAGCTGACAACTCCCTTGTCGGCAGAGAAACCCTGCAGAGAGAGCCAGACAAATTAAGGCAGATGGGCAATCAACCGTATGAAGCTGTACAAGGACGAGCGCTGGATTCTGTACCTAGGACAGGGTGACCCTGGGTGTGTGGACAGATTGGGGAATGAGAGGCTGGAGTGCAGCGCTGTAGAAAGGGATTTGGGAGTCCTGGTCAATGCCAAGTTGAACATGAGTCAGCAGTGCCCTGGCAGCCAGAAGGGCCAGCCATGTCCTGGGGGGCATCAGGCACAGCACTGCCAGTGAGCAAGGGAGAGGAATTGTCCCACTCTGCTCTGCTCTGGGGCAGCCTCACCTCAAGTGCTGGGGGCAGTTTTGGGTGCCACAATATGAGAAAGACATTAAGCTATTGGAGAGCACCCAAAGGAGAATCACAAGGATAGTGAAGGGTCTGGAGGGGGAGTCTTATGAAGAACATCTGAGGTCACCTGGTTTATTAAACCAGAGGAGACTGAGGGGAGACTTCATTACAGTTCAACATCCTCACAAAGGGAAGTGGAGGAACAGATACTGATCTCTTCACTCTCATGACTGCTGACAGGACTTGAGGAAACAGCATGAAGCTGAGTCAGGAGAGATTTAGGTTAGATACCAGGAAAAGGTTTTTCACCCTGAGGGTAGCTGGGCACTGGAACAGGCTCTCCAGGGAAGTGGTCAGGGCACAAAGCCTGACAGAGTTCAAGCATTTGGACAATGTTCTCAGGCACATGGTGTGATTCTTGGGGTGTCCTGCATAGAGCCAAGACGTGGACTCAATTATCCTGATGGGTCCCTTCCAACTCAGTATATTCTATGATTCTGTAAAATGCACGGGTCATTAGTTGTATCCTTGTAAAAATTCATGTCAAGATATAAGAAAACTTTGATGTTCAAATGTAAAGCACATATCTATCCAGAAGCAGAGTTCATTCATATATGAGAAAATGATAAAAATCTAGTGACAGTCCAGGTCAAAGCTTTCCAAAGTAAACTGAACACACTCACTGATGAGAGCAGCTATTTAAACAAGTCTTTCATATGAGACCCACTCTGTAACACCACCTACACATATTTTAATCCAAGACAGGAGAAAACAAATACACCCTGAAGTCAAAACCCTAATTGATCCCAAAACTCCTCTTTCTTTGTATGTACTTAAAAGAGCACCAGCTAATTCTGCATTGCATATCAATGTGTTTAAAAACGCTGTATAAACAGCCATCAATATATGATACACTCATAACTTGCAAGTATAGAATTCTTTGCAGTCTGCATCTAATAGAGGCTGAAGCAGAAGAGCCTAGGCATACACCCCTTCCTGGAATACATTAAAATGAATTATGCAACTTCTTCACAACCCTCAGCACAGGAACAGCTTTGCTAGTATTTTGCACAAATTACGGCATCACTGAAGTCTCCCACCGATGTGCTCTTCCAGTGCCATCTGCTGTACAGTGAATTTAGACAGCCTAACAAGAGGCACGTCTAGAAATTCTTCTGGCAGGTTTTTGCAACTATAAACAGACTCAAGCTCTACCGATATATTCCCAAAGCCTGGTGGCTATGTATGCAGAAACACCTGGAATACACAGACTGAAAATGGGAGATTAATCAAATCCAGAAAGAGAATGAGATCTTAATGCATAGAATAATGAAGCAGAATAAACTCCAAACTTATGAACTTTTATCCCAAATTCTGCACTTCTGAATCTTTAATTTTATGCAGGTTGAAAAAATACAGGCCAGGCCTGTGATCAAAAACTACCAGATTACTACCCAGCAAACACTATGGCCCCTTTGTGCACACAAAAATAATGAAAATTAAATTTGCATACCTCTTTTGGAAGAAAAACAACATTTGTCAATCACATACAAATGTGAAATTACTACTGAAAATAATTAGCATTAGAACTTTAATTTACAGGCTTCTTCTCAGAAACTTGAAGAGCAGGCCATGCAATCATATATTAATTATTATGGTGGCCAGAACTAATGTATGAAAAATTATGGATGTTTTAAACATGTATCAGTTTCTGCAAATCTAGTTTGAATATTCCAACACTTCAGAGTAGTTTCAGTTTATGCTACAAAATGGTTTCAGTAGAGTGTAATCATACAGCTATCTTGAAGCAGTGTTCAGAAAAGTATGCCGACAAAAAAGTTTGATTATATTTATACTGTCTTTATTAATTTCTCATATTTTTCACACTTTTATGTTAGGCATACTCCCAAGTATGTTAGACATATGTTATGTTAGACATATTTCCCGAGAGAAACACTACAAACAACGCTGCCAAAATGCAATACAATAGAAATAAACCAGGATTACCTTTAAGGAGTTAGGGCAGAAAACATCATAGGGCAGAAAACATCATACTGGAAACATATAGCAAAATACAACTGATGTTTGAAGAAAGAATTGTCCTTAAAAAGTTTAATAAAAATATCATCACAAAAATGACTTCAAACTATTAGTCAATGCTATTTCAGATAACTTTTCTAAAATAAATGTTAATCTGCTTATTTATTTCCATAAATTGAAACAGTTGAGCACTGAACTTGATTTTTTTAGCCCACATCATCCTGCATCATTCCTGAAAAGTCTGGCTTTCACTTGGAAATACATAATCTTTATTCTTATACTGGATCATCATAAGACTTACATCATCTACCATTTCAATTTATTATATTTTAATATAATTATTTATACTAAGAAAATAACTAAAAATACCTCAAAAGTGAGAAGTTTCTGCATTCCTGGGCATGCCAAGCACTAGGTTCTCATTACAGTCTGATAATTAAGACAGACCTAATCTGCAGAAATATAAGGTGTCATTCCCCTGCTGCCCCCCAATTCTTACTGAAATATATTCATATATTCTTTGGAAGAGGATGTCAAAAACAGCATCTTAAGGTAATGCAGATTTCAAGTGCTCTATTTTGGAAATTCCCAAGTGTCAAAATTTTCTCCAAAGTTACTAAATCTACTAATGCCAATTATTTCGAAGTTGCTCTCCATACCCATTCCCATCAATTTTACTTCAATACTCAAGTCTGTATCACTGGAAGCTTTTCTTCAAATCAGTACACAAAATACTGAGTCAAGGTATTTCCTGCTATGTTCTTGGAGTTTCGGTCTACATGACTACAGGAACTACACATAAAATGCCCATTAAATAAAGAGAGATTCAGGATCTACTTCAAACACTATCAGTTTCTGAAAGAACATACACACTACATGGCAACTTCTGACTTTTTTGCTATACATGCCATAATCACACTGAAGATGCAGTGAGGTTTTTCCCTTCCCTGAGCCTCAAGTAAATTCCTACACTGTATTGCTTTTTAGTAAGAAGAGTCTTCAAATCAAGTAATCTAAATTCCATTGCAGACTCTCACACCTTGAAAACAACAAAAAAAAGGGTAAATAGTTTTAGCAGTAGCTTGCTTGCTAATGGATGAACACCGTCCTAATATGATTGCAAATTTTACAAAAGCCTGTCTAACCTGCATACCTGCTCTTCTAGTGATTGTGAGGCTGAGATGTTTCAATTTTATATGAAGGTGTACAAGTTAAAAACAAATGAGAAGCTCATCTGACAGTACATTGCACTTATAACAATTCAAGAGTACTTAAAACATCCTATTTTTAAGCTAATTGATCAAAGATCTGAACACTGAGTTACCCACCGCAAATTTAAATTTCTACCCTCTACGATTTGAGCAACTGAGAAAAGTATGGTCAGCTTCTCTAGAGGCCAATATAATTGAACAGGTTTTACACAGATTAGAATTTAAAACAAACCAACCAACTATAAGTCATGTTATTTAGTCATGTCATCTCTCCTATTTTTCTTCCTCCTTTTACAAAGCTTAAAGAGAAAACAGTCCATAGGCACTACTGTTCTAACATAGTATAGAGTAACCCTTAATCACTAGCAACCTTTAGCAGAGATATGTAGAAAAGTGGGGTAAATTAATAATGAAAACTTGACACAAAGGAATTTTTCTTTGCCACTTCTGATTATGGGAATTAAATGTATACAAAAGCAGGAACACAGCCACTGGAAAAGTCCAAATATCTTGACTGCTTGTCTCTGGCCTGCTGTTGAAAAAGGATGCCCTTTAACATTTAGATTTCCCTGATTTTTTTTTTCTTTTTCTTTTTTTTTTTGGAACACTACTTAATCCATGAGTGCTTGCAGTAAGTCCTGTTCTTTCCCATATTTGGTTGTAGAACGGAATATTTCTATCTGATTGGTGGTTTTCCTCTGGGGAGTAACTTCAGGGTGTTAAATGGCATCTCTATTACGGTTTATATGTGTATATACAGTCTTGTAACTACAATAATTTCATCACTACAATAGCCAAACCCAGTTACTAATATTAATAGTCCTCAGCCACGGTTACATCTCTGTTACCCAAGGATGGCTGGCTGAGATCCATGTCTGCTCGTAAGCTACCCACACTCATGTGGGGTGTTAAACTGAAGTCAGCACCAGTTGGTATTGGCTCAACACACACAATGTCATGATACCAGAGCTGCTGCTGCAGAAGGAAACTCCAGGGAAGCTGGGTGGATGACAGCCAGTAACCACTTCAGCCATTCCTGCCAGATCTCTGACAAACTAAGAATGAACACCCAAAGCGGGAAACAAGCAAACTTTTCATATATTTACTAAAAGACAGACACAAGCACCACCTTTCATCACTTTCTTTTAAGCAAAAATATGATAATAAAACATACTGCTAATAAATGGCTTCAAGCATGTGGAAAAATTATCAGGAAAATGAAGCCACAATTTGGCTCTAAGACCCTGATTAACAGTGAGGCAAAAAAGCAACAAACAAAAATAACCCAGCAATTCTATGAATGCCAAGGCACTGAAAAAGAGAAAAGTGGAACATTTTTGATGAATCAAATGGGAGAACTCACTAAAGAAACCTGATGTGTTCATGTGTTTCACTGCAGGAAATCACATCCACTGAGCGCAAAGAAACCTTTGCCTTTAGTTTTCACACAGCTGTGCAGAAGCAGATGAAGAATGAGAATAATGCTCAGTCAAGCTCTGTTTTCATTTCTTACTATTTTACAAGAATGCAGCAGCCAGCCTTGCAGCACACTGTCTGTCAGCAAAAATGAAGTTCAGCTTCATAAGCAAAGGTTAGACTTCCTGGGAGATAATGCATGAGAATTACTTTCCAACTAGGGGTCCATCCCCCACTCCATCCTGACAGAAGATAAATGCACCAAAATGTTTCTCCTCCATTGTCAGGTATGGGGTAGCCTCAGCATGATAACAAGGAGGATTTATACTTATCCAAGATATTTATGCAATCCTCTTAAAACATAACAGTTATGTTAGGAGACTGAAAAGTTCTAAAACTATCATGATCTACAAACCGGTGCTTCGTTTAGCAATACAGACCAACATTGTATTCTGTAAAAAGGAATAAATTTTGAAACATTTTTGCTCTAGGATGGCAAGGAACAGATTCTGTGCCTATATATTTGAGAACAACAAAAGTGTTAGAAATTAATATTGTGAAAATGAAAGGAAGAATGGGGAGAACACAGTAATAACAAAAAAAAAATTACATTTCTGTGCTTCCTTTCATTGAGAAATATGCACAAATGCTTGTGTCTAAATGCTGGAACATGCTGAAAAGAACATAACCTATGTAATTGTACAGATGCAGGTACTAAAACCCAATTCTGAATGCATTTCACTTTCTGAATCCTGATGCATTTCAAAATGTAACTTAGAAATGCTATCTGTCTATTCAAAGCACATGCCAGGAAGACTGAAATAATCAAGCAGACCATTCTCTCAAAGTGATTTTTTTGCACTCAGCAATAATCTGACCACTCTTAAAATTAGTGACAAAATAATATAATTGTGAGAAACTTTTCCAGCCCTTCCCAAAAAAAGGAAAGAAAACACTCAACAGACATGCAACAACTAAATATTATCACTTCACATTGATTTTGGTTTCACTTTCAAAGTTCAGGCTGGTGTTTCTACAGCAAGCAGAGAAACACTGTTACTCTGTGCAACTTCCAAAACACAAACCAAGCCAGCTGAAAAAAATCTGTGGCAGACAAGAGTTTTGATGAGGAGACATAAAACAGGTATCATGAATGTTCTTTTCGTAGTGCTATCAGAACAGATATTCAGCTTCTCAGGCCAAACCTCTGTCACAAATGAACCCCGAAGTACATGGGGGGCATGTACCAAATGGGCAATACAGAAATACACCACTCAGTTAGCATGTGTACATGCTGCATTATATGTTTGCTCCCTGCTTCTCGGGGGAAATAAAAAACACTAGAAAAGAAGGGAAGACACTGTGAGGAGAATGAGGAAAATACAGGAAAAGTAATAGAAATAGAAGCCTCATACTATATAGTAGCATTATGGAGACGACCTTATTAGGGAGGTATTGAAAAACACCTGGAGGACAATGCAGTCATTGGTTACAGCCAGGCCAGAGGCACGAGAAGAAAGTCCTGCTTGTCAAAGCTGATTTCCCTTTATGACAAGGTAACCCACCTAGGTGCTCAAAGGAAGCAAATTCATGTTACCTTCTTGGATTTCAGTAAAGCCTTTGGTACTGTCTGTCACAGGATCCTTCTGGACAAAATGTCCAGCACACAGCTGGATAAACACAGCATGTGATGGGTGAACAACCGGCTCACAGGTCAGACACAAAGGGTTACAGTGAATGGGTTGACATCAGACTGGCGACCTCTCACTAGTGGGACTCCACAGGGCTCCATCCTTGGCCCTGTGCTTCTTTCAGCATCTTTATAAATTACTTGGACACAGAACCAGAAGGGATACTGAGCAAGATTGCAGACAAAACAAAATTTGGAGGAGGAGAGAGGTCCTGCAAAGAGACCTTGACAAATCAGAGGGCTGGGCAATCACCAACCATACAAAGTTTAACAAGAGCAAGTGCTCAATTATGCACCTGGGATGGGGCAGCCCTGGCTATATGGACTGAGATGCTGGAAAGCAGTGCCATGGAAAGGGATCTGGGGGTCCTGGTCGATGGCAAGCTGAACATGAGTCAGCAGTGCCCTGGCATCCAGGAGGGACAACCATGTCCTGGGGGGCATCAGGCATAGCATCACCAGCCAGGCAAGGGAGGGGACTGTCCTACTCTGCTCTGCACTGGGGCAGCCTCACCTCCAGTCCTGGCAGCGTTTTGGGTGCCACACTACAGGAAAGATATTGATATTGAACTATTAGTAGAGAGCATCCAAAGTAGGACCACGAGGATGGTGAAGGGGCTTGAGAGGAGGCTGTATGAGGAGTGGCTGAGGTCACTCGGTTTGCTCACTCCGGAGAAGAGGAAACTGAGGGGAGACTTCACTGCAATTACAACTTCCTCATAAGGGGAAGAGGAGGGGCAGGCACTGATCTTTTGTCTGTGGTGCCCATTGACAGGACCCAAGGAATGGCCTGAAGTTGTATCAGGGGAGTTTTAGGTGGGATATTAGGAAAAGGTTGTTCACACAGAGGGTGGTTGGGCACTGGAACAGACTCTCCAGGGCAGTGGTCACAGCACCAAAACTGACAGAGTTCATAAAGTGTTTGGACAATGCCCTCAGGCACATGGTGTGACTCTGGGTCTGTCCTGCGCAGGGCCAGGAGCCAGACTTTCATGATCCTTGTGGGTCCCTTTCAACTCAGAATATTCTGTGATTCTGTGATTTGTATTTACGGTGAAAATTATAAAGGTTTACACAGGATCACTACATGTGTCACTATACTACATGATTTTAAATATTGCCATTCTCCCTAAGTTAGGACTGGTTAATTTGTTATAGCCATCTTTTTCTCCTTCGGCCTGTCCCAGTCATCTGATGTGAAAATGAAGACAGAGTTTTAACACACTGTAGCACCAAGCAAGCATGACTGATAATTTTGCTTTCTTTAAGGTGCTCTCTTCTTGAGGAGTAAAATGAGAAAGCATATCAGGAGAGCTATGAAGACACATTCACAAGGAAAAAAAAACAAAACCAAAAACAAAACAAACAAACCCCAAAACACAACAAACCCAAAACAACGTTAAACCTAACTTTTGTTTTAAACACCTCACTAGCCATACTATCTAGCCAACACATGACTTCATAGCCTGTGTTTGTAAAACAAGTATCTTCACCAGCAACTGGTATACTGCTCACTTTACCACATGTATTTATGTCATTTATGCTTATCTGACAGACAACCAGAAACATTCATAATTGGCCTTTATTCCTATAAATAATATCCACCTGGCATCAAAGGTATTAAAAAAAAAAAAAAAAAACAAACCAGAAGAAGAAAATCTGCACAAAATAGCTCCAGGTAATATGATTGCTTTCAAAATACCCAGATGGAAAAAAAAATCCCATCCATTTTTAAAAATACCCCAAAAACCTCGTAATTAAATTCTTCAAGCAGTAATTCAAATTTAGTTATCTAATATATTCCAGTAGCAACAAAAGAAACATTGTTAAACTCTAAACTCTAAAAAGTAAATATATTCAATTGAGATTTTTCTACCAAATACACAAGCTGAAACAAAAGCACTTGAAACAAGTTTTCAAGACAGATAGAGACTGGTTTGAAAATTCACTGTACAGAAAAAGAATATTCCATTTTTCTGTCATATCAAGCACAGTCATGTTCTGCAACTGGAGAACCTGTAACTGAAGGAAGGCTCATATTCCTTTTTTTCAGCTCTTCTAGAAGGCCCGAACAAACAGCAACACACTGCAGCCTTACACTGTCTTCTACCATTCTGCCTTGAATCTCATGACTGAGGCTGACTCCAAATTAACCACCCCGGTATAGTTTTCACTGAGGCTGAATGACCCTTTGAACTTGTATGACCAGGTAGAATCTCCAATGTTTTTACAGCTATCACACCCACTGCTTCCACCAGGCCATTTTCAATAAGAATACAAGCTTTCTTTCATTTGAAGATAACGCTCTATCCTCTCAATTTAAGGTAAGATGCAGCAATTCTTTATGAGGCAGTTAACCCTCTATATAAATGGAAGGATTAAATGAACCTATGTATGGTCTGAGGGGAAAGAACACAGTATCTTGATTAAAGAGAAATAAAGTGGAAAGATTTCCCACAACATCTGTACAGAGTTCACATATGCAGAGAAATCTCCAAGCATGCTGAGGAGGAAGAAACAGCTAATAAGAACAATCCCCAGAATCACAGAGAAAAGGGGACTGACCTCTGTTTCGGGACTTTCTTCACTAAATTATCA
Source organism: Pardalotus punctatus (assembly GCA_013400915.1). Classification (NCBI taxonomy): domain Eukaryota; kingdom Metazoa; phylum Chordata; class Aves; order Passeriformes; family Pardalotidae; genus Pardalotus; species Pardalotus punctatus. The sequence continues at coordinate 364,391 of VZTX01000265.1, read as the reverse complement.
GAGAGAAATACAATGTAATTACTACACAGATGTCACAAAGATCTCAGTATTCCCCTCCAAACCACACAAAAAGGTTTACTGCTGATACTACATCACACTTGCCTTGCATCAAGGCATTTGGCTGCCATACAACTCAAAGATTTAGTAAGTTTTCAACCTGCAGACTCCTACCTCTATGGCTTTCCCTTTTTATGCACATTAAAATCAGTTTGTATCTTTAATTTCTAACCGTGGAAAATTCTAACAGAATACAAACACCAACAACCAATATTATTCACATGAGCATTGTGAAAGAAAAGTAATTTTGTGAAATTATCGTAGATTTCTTTTTTTTTTTTTTTTTAACTAAAGAGAGTAATATTTTTCCAAAGCAACAACCAATTGTGTTACTACAATGCACACATAACATACATACAATTTGAAAGTATATGCACCCTCTCAGTAAAATTCATTGAAAAGAGAAGTAGATGTTCAGCAAAATATGAAGGACCTGGGATGAAAAGGCATTGGTTACATTTAAACAATAATTAAATGTAGCCATCAAGGTCATTCTAATCCCTGAAATAACAACAAATACATAAAATACTGCAATAGAGTATATCATATAAAGTAGAGGCTACTATTCAAGAAATCAAGTTCCCTATGCACTTCTCAAAACTTCAGAGTTAAACTCGCATTCAGAGACTATTGTGTGTTTTAGCATTACTCCTTATAGAAACAAAGCTCAACCACGCAAGGTTCCTTCTGTGTATGCCCTTCAGCCCCTTGAGGGCTGCCCAACGATGTTCTATCAAATAAGCAGATAGTGTCCCACCTGAGAGACCAGCCATAGCAAAAATTCATATATGCTTACATATACAAAAATACAAGGGCATTTCTAAATACAGGAAAAGCTTTCTCTGGAACTCAAAAGTATTTTGAAAATGAAGGAGGAAAGTGGCATGAAACAACGCCATTTCTCAGAGAGATGCTTTTCACAAAAACTGTTTCATTGTAACATAAAAATGTTTACCTCAGACCTTAAAGATACCACACACATTCACTAAAAACAAAAGTGGTTCATTACTGTGACCTGTTTTTCAATTCTCATTAACAGTTAAAAGGAGAAAGGCTTAGGAGATACTTTTTATATCAGTATGGTAAGAAACCAGTAGCACAAAATATTACAACTTAAAAACATTTTCTATATATCATACGAATTAAAAATTTGGGAGTCTTTATTCCAGAAATGATCTCTAAGTTCCACTAACAATTTTATTTTCTTGAAAATTTAAAACATTATTACTAAAATAATCATCTGCAACTTCTCTCAGCAAGTAAAATCCTTTGTGTTTTCCCTCTTGAACAGCAACTGAGAAAAGTCATTTTATATCCTTTATCTAAACCATTTATATAGGAAATATAGTAGACAACTTAATTAAGGTTCAAAGCCCAAGAACTCAGAAGTCGAGAAAAGCCAGAAGAGTTTCCTGACCAATTCTCCTTCTTCTCTCACATGTGGGACAAAAATGTTTACATTAATGCTGCTCTCCAACATCCTTTAAAATGTATAGTCCTACCATTTACTTACAGTACACTAATTAAACTCGAAATTCCAGACAGAATTATTGGCTCCAGTAAGGAAATTTTTGCTGTCTCTGTCTCTAACACTTAAATGTTAGTGCAAAGGAACTCAATGCTCTATTCAACACTTCATGAGTCAGAACATAAGAGAGCTTAATTTCCACTTTTTTTTAGATGGATTCATAAACTGAATAATATGCACCATCAGGCAAAATTAAGGTAATTTTATTCTGAAACTTAAATTCTGAATTCACATAATGTGGAGCTATGGAGGAAAGGGGTGAGACCTGTTGGGGCTTTGAGTAAACACCTACCTACCTAAATCTGAAATCTCCCCCACCTCTCTAAGATGGCAGCAGAACAAAATGAGTGCAGCTCCAGGAGTTCGCTGCAACAGCAAATTGTTGTGTGCTGCAAGAGATCAGTTAAAGCTTGTGGTCCCTTTCAGAGGTTTGCTGACAATGGAGCAGTAAGTCAAACATACAAGCTTGGGTTGCATCATTCTTTTGAGATACACCAAACCTTTCAGTAAACCTTCTATCACTGTCCACTAGTCATGATTCGACTTCCTGACTTCTTTTAAAACTTCACAATTCAGCAGATATTTTACAAAGTCCTTTTAGCCCAGTTGTTTGTTTGTTTATCAAAGCAGTAAGCAAATGAATAACCCATGTTACAGTACCAAGATGTATCAGGTAGCAGGATAAGGAGCAAATCCATCAGTGGTATGTATCTAACGATGTTAAAAAGATGCAGAAAAAAATAAAAGCAAACCACCAAAGTTATGGAGAAAGGTAACAAAATAAAACCAATCCCCTTCTCCCCACATAAAAAAAAAAAAGGTAAAACAAGCAAAAACAAAAGCAAAAACCAAACACCTTTCAAGGTTAGTTCTAAACCATTAATTAAAGTGCAACCTGCAAAGAAAGCAAATTCAGACTAACAAATAGGCCAAGGCCCAGAGTTTAAGCTTTATATGACACAAGCTCTGAGTTGGCTAAACTGGTGTCACTAGCAATGCACAAAGCATTCCCACAACCCCTACCACATTCTGCTTGTAACACAACAGACCTGACTGAGGCTGATGGCCTGCTTTCCAAAAATACAGTTGAAAGGAAAGTACATTCTGACAAACTGCAGAGGTCAGAACTGCAACTACTCTTACCTAAAATAGAGATAAGAAATCTGACTTTTGTCCAAGTTAGGATTATTTTTTCAGTATCTAAGCATAAGCAATCCATCTAAAAATCTACAGAAGCCGCAAGTACTTTGGGCATACTATAACAGTCAGGTTCCTTAAAACTTTCACAGACATGATGACCTTTGTTTTCATGAAAATCCTTCTCTCTTCACATACAGGGAGCAGCTTAATCTAGGAAGTGGCAGAATTTCAGATCTTTTTCTTTTAATTAAAAGCTCCTCAGTAGCCTTTACTCATATTTTTTGTATAATGGCAGAAGTACTAACTGTTAAAAGAATAGTATCAGCGGCTACATCATGGTTACATTTACCTACATGTCTAAAACTGTCCATCATCACACAGAATTATGCCACATAAAACTCAGTGGCAACCACTTCTTTTTATGGACATCATGAGAAGTGGAAGTATGATCATGGTATCCCTCTGGATCCCATAAGGAGCTTACACAAATGGAAATCAAACTACAAAGTCTAATTACTTGGACAGTGGTCCTAGACACCATAAAAGGAGATTCTCATTTATTCTTAAGATACACTACTGTGCAGAAACAGTTTCAGAGGCAGAATGAATTGGGACAGAAAGTCAGATTCAGGTTTTCCCTCTCCAAAGCAGTTGCTTACCCCACTGGGATGAGAAAAAGTATACTATCTTTATATGGACCATTCATTTTCAGCTCTGTTAATCTTCTGCAAAACAACTTTAGAAGAAGGAATAGAAATCTTTTCACACTACAGAGCAACCAAAAGGCTGGTGTTCAGGGTAATCCTCATACAGAAAGGACAGAAGTGGAAAATTACTGTGGCTATCTTACATTATGAATGAGGGTTCTACCTAACAAGCTGCTACATCCTATATTTTACATCACCGGGAAATGCAGCCTGTAGCACTTGCAGCATGCGAAACCTGTACATGCAAATGACAAGGGAAATTTTAGGTACATACTTTTGTATTTAATTTCACATTTCATTGCAGATACATTTTGTCCATCACATGGATGCTAGGCCCAATGTCCACGTATTACCTATGGTCCTAAACAAATAACAGTGACAACAATCTACTTTGCTCACACACACCTGGGAATCCATTTTAAAGGCAAAAGAGCATTTAATACATCAAGTGTAAGGAACACACTTACATAGCTGCATCTCAACTCTATTCTGGAGCACCCGTACTGTTTAACGAGATGCAAGTCAATTGAGATTGTCAAACAGGATCCGGTACAGAAAGATCAGCCTTTCACGGCCAGGAAGAGAGACCCAATCAGTGAAACAGACAACAAACCAGACTGCAGGGAGTGGAGGGGCGGGAACAGAACTTCCTTCTTGTTTAAAGATTGGGGGATCTTGAGTCAGGTGGTGCCCAAAAGGAAATCTTTCCAAGTACCTCTAATTAAGCAGTCTCTCCTGGAACATACTCCAGGAGCAGAACCTAGCTCAGTCAAGCACTAAGCACTATGTGCCGGATGATTCCCCATGTGTTTGGCCTGGCTGCCCCTCCAAGGTCTTAGGACACAGGCCAGAGTAATCCAAACTCTCCATTTTGGAAAAAGAAAATGCAAAACATCCCTTATTTAAAATATTTACCTTCCCAATTTCGCTGGCAGGAGACCCAGTAAGAACCAAATAAATGAATTATCTTCTTTATGGTTTAGAGTCTATCCACACATGGAAAACAGGAGACATGGCTGCGCTCAAAGTACTGTCAAATACACAGGGTACAAGGAGTATTATCTCCAGCTAATCTCACAAAAACACTTTCACATTTTGTTTCCCCTAAAACAGAAGGCAAAACATTAAATACATTTTTTAATTCATGGCCCTTTTAAGTCCAAGAGGACTTTTGTGCTTTTAATAAGGCACATACCATAATGCTGCACAACTTTCATACTGACCACAACAGGAACAGAATTTTGACTGCACAGGTTAAGCAGCTTAGCCATCTTTTTCATAAAGTCCTGACTTGTCAGAGTAAAATATTTTTACAGGACTACAGCAGTTCTGATGGAGCTTACTCTACATGCAAATTTTCTCATTTTGGGTCAAAATGAGAGAGACTCTTAATTATTCATGATTAAGATCGGGAAGTTCTTTTTTTCTCCTACACCTATGCTCTAATCACCTGCAGAGAGAAACAGGTCACTACCCCAACCAGTGAATCTAATGGAGACTATTGAACTGCAGTTTTTAGACAGACACTGTTTTGTCCTGATGCACACTGGAAGATGCTTGTGGCGGGGTTTTTAAAATAATGTTGCACACTAGCAGAAAACAATTTTCCACTTAACCTTAACTATCTGATTTTGCTAATATTCAGTCCTAACCCAACAAAGATTAATTAACTGAGAGCAGATATTTAACTCAATGGGACTCCTCGCTGTACCTTGTATTCAGCTTACCCATGAAAAAACTGGGCCTTATACTAAGCAACTTCACATCAGTGTATAAATTCTCACACACAGGATCAAAGATAAAATTTTCACTGTCTGTATGAAGTAATGTGCTCTATCAGATTTACACAAACTCAAAGCCCTTAAGATAGCTATCTCCAGAGCAAGGTCAAATTTCTGCAGAGCCAGGAGTATAAAAGCCTGGCTGCAAAAGCTAGCTAAGCTTCAAAGTTCAACCATGAAAAAAAAGTCATGTACATGCACACCGACTCTTTTTTCCCCTGTTCTGTCTGACATAAATTTAAAAACACACTAGTATTAGCCCAATTTAAAAAAAAAAAGACAATAGAGAGAATAGATACATACTTTTCAATGCTGATACACAGTATTTCAGTTCCTTTTTTTCCCCTTGTCAAACAACATTTAAAACACTGCAGATTCCAAAAGCACTTGTTTTTGTAATACACAGGATACCTGAGTCAGTACTGATAGAACAACTTCCATTCACTGTCTTCTTCTGATCATCACTGGATTAGACAACTCAGACTAGTGCTGTTGGTGAATATAGACTCTCTTTTATCCTTGCAGTAAGGGACCACCATATATTTACATTTACAGTGAGTATTTTCTCAGGTAACTAGATTCTTTTGCACAAAATAATGTCAAAGGCCCATGGCTAATATTTTATTACTTCTCAGCATTACTTACTACTAACCAGCAGCTCTTTTCCTTTCAAAAGCCAAAAAGAGGAAGAAAGTCAATGCTTCACAGTGCATTGATCAGCACTGGTTTTGCCTGTTTTCCACTGAGGAGAGACTAGGGAAGGGAAGGAATAAAAAAAGCCACCAGGCACCTACCTTACATTGATCCAGACTTAAGCTCTTACACATAACCTAGTGACTCGTACCTTTAAAAGCACAAACCAACTATTCTGGAGCCAGTCTCCTTGGGCTGACCAAAATTCCAGCTTGGAAAACGTCCCCAGCACAGGTTTCACCCAAACCAGTATCCCTGCACAAACAGCTTCTGTTGAGTGAGTCCAGCGAGAATTCCTTACTTGCCCAGTTACCACCAGCTCCTGAAAGAAAATCCATCTGAAAATCTGCCTACCCTGTTTTTCAGTACAGCTTCCACATAGCTCATCCTGGAAGGCACACCTTCTGTAATCAAAAACCTCTGCCCAGCTGACACTTGTCTCTATTTTATTAAAACTCCTAATCTAATACCTGATTACCAACCCAAAGGGATTCTGAAGGTATTAAAACACATTACTGATGCCAAAACCAGTCAACATTACAGCTTGTAACTGCCCAGTCCTGCAGCACTTACTGAGGCAAAGCCAGGAGACAGAACTCCCTAAATCAGAAAGAACAAAAAAAGGCAAGTCTGACCACTGTATCGGAGACATCTTGGGACCAAATATGCTTCAGAAACATTTGGAGTAGCCTACTAGTATGTTCTCAACCTATTTGAGGAATGCAGACTGCTTTGGAGAAGGAAAAACAATCACCTACTCAAGACTCCTACAAACTACTGTTTTAGCACATTTACCAGAAAACGTCAAGATTAATTAAGAATAAAACTACTCAAGAAAAAACAAGAGATCACACACTGTAAAACCAAGTCTGACTGGAATCCCATTTCCAACAACTTTTTCAAGAGTAGCACTCTATGTACCGTTTTAAGCAATACAGAATATCCTTGAGGAAAAATGCAGATTTAATAATTTTGGTAATCTCAAATGCTAAAATTACTCACTTTATCTGCTAGCTGCATTCACTACATGAAATCAAGACCATCAAAACCTTACACAACTCTTCTTACAGGTCAGTATCATATATCATCCAAGTTAAATGATACAAATACAGCTGTTGATTATACATTGCATTAAGAAGCAAAGAGGAATACCATATATCTGTATGATTTACCTAACAATATGCACAGGCTCATTTTCATGGTTTAAATTTTTAACTACAGACCACTTAACAGACTCTGAAAAAAATTACTAACGTCTACTATTTATACCTTCGCTGCCAGAGAAAATGGCTCACATCCAAAATTATTTTACAGCAGTTTACAGCAAGATTATTTGGTGTTTATAACAAAAACCCACACACTTTACAAACCAAAGATTTTTTTAAACTGCCAACCTATTGCACTCGGCAGATTACAAAAAGAATGTTTCACAGAAGACAGAGCATGAGAGACTTTCTATGTACCCTATATATATACACAAAAGGAAGCAATGTTAGGGGAGCGGCTCCTGGACAAAAATGTCTATATACAGCATTCTTCGCTTGGCTTTACCTGCTAGCAAAATTTTTTTCGTATTCCTTCAATGGAGTTTAAAGTCAGAGGCAGAACGAGTCAGCCAATGAATCCACATCCATGCTAAACAAATAGTTATATTTAACTTGCATAGTTTTCTTGTCGATGCAGCAATCAAGGAAGAATTATTTAGGTAACGTGTGGCTTACATCCTTGTCATAAACAAGGCCAGCTGAGTTCCTCAGAGTCCCAAGTGTTATGTGAAGGGTTAAAGGAGACAGCAGAAGACCAGTAGTTTCCAGAGTATTTTATCTTAATATTTTCCAGAAGAAAATCTGATGAGAGATAGTAGTTTAATTAATCTTTTAAAAATCAAAAAGATGTAAAGATAAGTTCTTAAATCCACATTACAGACTAATGAATAGTAGTTAGATTTGCAAAGCCATACACCTCAAAGCTTTCTGAAATTGTCTGGAGCTCCAGATGCTTATTGTTTGCATGCCTGTACATGACAAAAGCAGGAGTCAGAAGACCATGAAAACTGGCAAAAGAAAATATCTGGAGTAACTTTTATTTAAGTGAGCTTAAGGACTTCGAGAGCTATATTTCTAATGCTTTGATCTGAAAATTTTAATTCTCACAATAAGTAGACTAAGCCAGATTTTGCTTCATGTTGCCTTTTCAAATTCGGTCTGTGTAGACTCTAGCAAAGTTTGTGTACCCTTTTTCATAACCTTGATGTATCAGTCAACATATTACATACAGTCAGCTTTCCATTTTCATCCAGGGCAATAATTAAAGGCCAGTTTGTTTTGGGTTTGGTTTTAATCACCACAAGAGGCTGAAGTAGGTGGCAGGTTTCTGTTTCAATAAGATCATTCAGCTACAGTGGGAAAAAAAACCTTCTGCAACAAAAAACCCCAAAGCTATGAGCTTCTAAATGTTTCTTTCAAAAGCAATATAACTATTTTTAACACAGAAATTTATTCAACTTGCATACTACAATGGTTTTATTCAGAAGTCAATTATTTCAAGAGGAAAAAGCAAAAACAATAATAAGAAATGTAATATGTGTCATGAATCTTTATATTCTGCTTTATCAAATGTATATTTGAGTGGTATGAAGCTGCTTTTTAAACCTGGGCAATAAATATCCCATTACAAGCACAACCTTCTTCTTTTCTACAAACACATACTGTTGTATGTAACTTGCCATCTGAAGTTCTCAACAAAAATTTTCAAGAAGGTTTTTTTTTTTAAAGGATACTTCCTTCTCTACTACTACAAATGTATTGGGACCCACCGGGACAGAGGTGGTAAGAACTTGGGACCTTTGCATCAAGTATAGCTATTGTGTTCTAAGGACTGATATTTATTGCCAGGAAATTAAGCGTACAACAAAACAGAATTTTGGAATAAACGAAAGGACTAGGAACATTACAGATATAATTATGTCTCTTCTGAAAAATAAAAAATATGAAAAAGAATAAACTCAAAGTTCTGTATTTCTTCTCAGTTTAATACTTTACAGTATAAAATATACTGTCACATGGCATAAGATATCTCTATTCTGTTTTTAAATCAAAATCCTATCCAATTTATACTCAAGACATTTTACTATTTGCACTACATTTCCTTTTATATTACTTGTATCTTATTTTCTTCCTTGGAGCACCAGAACTGCTTGAGCTACCCTCTCTAATTCGTTGCTAACACACATTAAAGCCTATCAACAAAACACTGAGGCCCACACTAGCAGAGAACAGTCTCCTTCCTATCTGCTTTATGTTATTACATCGTACTACCCAAACACGACCAAACTAGTGCTGTGTAGGCCCAAGAGGGCAGTAAAGGAAGAGAAAATAAGGCACTTGAGTAAGGGATTACCCCGGACTGTGGCCCCAGTTTTGCCAACAATAGCATAGCAAATATGTAGTGAAATCAGGGCAACACTACTAAATGAAGTCTTTCAAATGTTTATGTTCAAATTACTGTAAGACTATAAAAAGATTCATAAGAAAGAATAAAAATAATTAACTTGCTTCGTAAGAACAACTTTTAGTTAAGAGTTCACTCTCTCACTCCACCAATTTACTGTGCTAAGGAGAATCAGAAGTTGTAATCTACTCACAGAACAATAAGGGCCAGTTACCATTTCTTCAAACCATCCCTCTCCAACAGTAACCCAAGTTTACTGACCAACTTCACAATCTAGGATCAAAGAAGTTAATAGCATAGTATAAATTAATACACATCTTTCTTTAGATTTCAGGACATCAAGTTTTTATGAAGCTTAGAATTATCCATCATGTCTCCTGGATCCATGCAAACACTGAAGCTGCATACATGCAGTGCAATGAAGTGATGCTCATGAAACCCCTAGAAACAACACACTGCCTCTCCCTAACTACTCCATACCCTTGCAGCTTTCCAGGGAGTTAGTTAATGCAGGTATCTCTGTGTAACATTACACTGTTATCAATAATACTTTTAAGTACTAAGGCTTAGTTTCATTGAATTTTAACTTAAACCCAGAAAAACATACTTAAATCTCAAAACTTGGGATACAGGGAATACATCACTGATTAAGCATACAACAGGTGAACCTGTTTTAAGAAAAAGTTCAGTTCCAAACACAGCACAGTGCCACAAACCCAAGGAATAAAGAATGGGAAGTGAAGGCTCCATTCAAGTACTAATTAACACTTCAAAAAACCAAACATATTGAAAAAGATGAAACTTCTCTTTCATAAGTTACACATAAAACTGTGAGTTACAACTACTGTCTTATTGCAAAGACTCAAAAAATACCTGCATGTTCTCCAGTGGTTTAAAGTCTTCCAGCCAAGCTAAGTAATTTATTTCATAATTGCACCAAAGCTTCCATATTTTCTGCAATCCAAAGATGTATTTATTAGCACAAACAAAAACTAGAACCAGAACTAGGTCTGTTTTTTCCACCCAGAGCAAAAATGGAGATACATTATTCCTCAAGCACTTGTGCAGACAGCAACTCTCCAAGACAGGAGGCCTGCAGCAGGCATATTTTTAACTACAGGTGTATTAAGAGGATGGACACAACATAAACATTCCTGGCCTGTAGGAAAGAGGGGTTGGGACCTCACAGTGAAAGGGCAGAAGAATTTGTTAACGGGAAGTCAGTTTCCCTGACTGAAGCATATTCTGCGACCAGCTTGTTTAACAGAGTAACCTACTACACAAGAGAAAAAAAGAAAAAAGTGTTCCAAACAAGGAAACAAAAGCAAACATAAAAAGACGAAAGTAAAGAGAGGACAGAAAGACATAGCCAAAGTACCTCACATCACAGAAGCATCACCCTCTGCACCTCTTAAAAGCTTGTTGTTTTGCAAAGGCTTTTTTCCTTAAGCAAACGGGTTGGCATGGGTTTGTTGTTTTCTAAGAGAAGCGGCATCATTAGGGCAAGAGAGTATAAAAAGCAGCTCGAAGAACAATGAAAGCAACTAAAGTTTGAGGATTTGGCAATGCTTTTTGTTAAAGTCAAGTTCTAAAGTGCTGCCTGTCACAGAAAGGAGTCTCTCTCGCTCGCCCCTTCGGGAGCCCTTGGCACACCCTCAACACCCTTCCACCCTCTCAACAACAACCCGGGGCTCCTCGCCGCACAAACCCCGGCACCGGCTGCCCAAACCGCCACCTCCG
>VZTX01000265.1:323820-353255 GCA_013400915.1 Pardalotus punctatus | reverse complement strand
CCCCCCGCCCCGCCGGAAACGGGGACACCCAAGCCTCAACTGAAGGCGGGTTTCACGGCGAGGTGAAGGAAAATCAGCCCAATCCGGCCGCCCCCCATAATGCCACCAGTAGGCACGGGGTGCGTTCGGGCAGCGGCCCAGGGCAGGAGCAGGAGAGCCCAGCGGGCCCTGCTGCCGCGGCTGGCGGGGTCGAGAGGCCGGCNGCACCGCCGCGGGCTCAGGGAGCCCAGCAAACAAAGGGAGCGGAGGCCGGGGCCGCGGCTCGGGAAGAGGGCGGCGGGCAAGCCGCGAACCGCACCAACCCCATCCGCCGGCTCCCCCTCCACCGCACCAGCCCTCCGCAGCCAGCAGTGAAGGGAGGGGGGAGCCGGGCCGCGGTGCACCCGTCGCCCCGGGGCGCTCACCCAGCGGAGGCCGCTGTGTCCCGCTCCCGGCGCGGGCTTCTTCCCGGGCACCTCGGCGGCGCGGCCCGGCCTGCGCCGGCAACCGGGCTCGGCGAGGAGCAGCCTCCGGGGGTGGCGGAGCGGCACTCACCGAGGAGGAGGAGAAGGAGGAGCTGGCTCTGCTGTTGCTTTCGCGGGGCCCGGCCCGGCTTCGGCTCTGGCTCCCTCCCTCTCCGTGCCGCCGCCTCCCTGTTCCTGGCGCCGCCGCCACCGCTTCCTCCGCCTCCTCTGCCCCCACCCCTCCGTCCTCGGAGGGGCGCACGGGGGCGGCCAGCCCGCGATGGCCGCCGCCTGCCACAGGCACGGCTACGGCGGCAGCGCACAGCCCGACGGCGGCAGGAGGGCCGCGGGCATCCCCGCTCCGTCCCTCCGCCTTCCCGGCCGCCCCCGCCGCTCGGCGGACACCACCAGCCCCCGCAGAAGCCGGGCCCCTTTCCCTTACACGGGTCTGGGTGCCTTGCCCCGGGCTCGTTCCCGCTTGGCGGCCGCGGGAAACCCGCGGGGGGCGGCCGGGAGCCGTGCTGGAAGGGAGGTAGGGAAGCGGTCGGGCTTTGTTCGCCTCGGCCCTTTCCGCGCTCCCCCACCCGCTCCGGTGTGTGACTGCTCCGCTGGGCTGTAGGAGCTTATCAATGAAGTTTACAGGGAGCTATTTCTCCTCTTCATTGTGGCGGGGGGCAGCCCCTCGCTGATAGCGCACGGCCGGAGGGGGCCTTTCAGCCGCCCCGCCTGCGCCACCGGCCATGGGCGCTCCCCATGGAGGCCCGGGCTTCACTGGAGAGCGACGGAGGGAGGTTTCTCCTTCGCTTCACCTCCCCTCACACCTCCCTTGGCGTGAAAGCGACGCGCCAGAGCAGGCATTACTTTTGTGCTTAACTTTGCTTCACAGATCTCCACGAGAAAAGTGACTCTAAACTTCAGGCTTATCAGCTATGCTGCAGCAACTCCAGCCAAACAGAATGCTTTACTTGCTTGTTCGCCGGTCTCATTTTAAAAATAAAACGCTAACTCGGGAGCAACAAAACAATTCTTAATTTAGGATGTGTGAGACTGATGGAAGCGACTAGCAGGGGGCGAAGAATTAAAATCTATGGACAATATGGCTCTTAAAAGTTGTCGCAAGTCGTGTTTGCTGGCTGATGTGGAGCTAGTAAAATACTACCTTTGTTTTCTGCTTGTGGTATATAACTGATGCAAATCAACAACCTGATTTGCACAGATACGCATAATTTGCTTACCTAGTTGCAAGACAGCCAGTAATATTATTCGTATGACTCATTGTGAAACTACTGATTTCAAGGTTAGAAAGAATCTGTTAAAACTCAAGATTGTAAGAATATTCATGCACATTCTGCTTGATTTCTTCTATGAAATCCGAGGTATTTGTGAGTTGAGGTCAGTGATTTTTGCCAATTGCCAAGGTTATTTGAGGTCAGAGTGTGCCCTGATTGCATTTACATTTTTATATCTCAAGCATTTATGGAGAGTTAAAGGCTCTCCTTGAGTCTCATCCAAGTATTGTATGCTTCTTTATGTGTCTGATCAACGTCAGTTTCTGGCAGGCCAGGACCATTTCAGGAGATGATGACTTTAATCAGAGTTGCAGAAAGAAATTATTTTTTCAAATATAAAGTTTAGCTCTTTCATTTATATATAGAATGGCTTATGTTTTTGTTGAATGTTTTAGATTAAAACTGTTTGTTTTACAATTATGATTACATGTTATCAGTGGCATAACAAAGCTAAGAATAGCTTCAAGTGGATCACATGAAACCGTATGGATTTAAACTTTTGTTTGTAAAACCAATATTGTTGACATGAAAAATATAAATTACTTTCTAGGTTGGCAGTTCAAAGAAGGAAACAAAGAAACTTAAATAAGTAACAAAAGACTAACTTTTTGTTGTTGTTGTTTTTTTACAACAGAGTGGGTTCCTTTTTGTTTCCCGGATGAACTGTCGTAAGTTCAGCAACCTAGTTAAAAAGGGAAATAAGAGAAGGCTCTGATTGGGAAAGTTTTGGTTTAATATTTGTGCAGTTCTGTCCTTTCCTCAAACAAGGAATTTTTCTTTGTATGTGTGTGTATGTTCTTACCTTCTTCTTGGGCCTCCTTTTCCTTTGGATACAAGCATTTGAGCTAGTAATTATTTTCAGGATCCTACTGGCATTCATGCTTGACACATATATGTAGTATTAAACCATGTCTTCAGCAGCAGCTGCAGGACAATAGCAGTCATATGTGAAGAAGCCAACTGGGCTAAAAATGTCCTTCATTTTGCCTTCAGGGAGCTTTTACCATAGGCAACTTTTGCAGCCGTCTATATTGCACGGAAGACAAATTTTTAGAATGGTCTTAGAAATCTTATTCTACAATCTCCCACACTATTAGAAAAAGTTAAGTCTGGATGATGAAGTTTCCCAACCCATGTGTTGACCAAAGGTTTCCATGTGTCTGAAACTGCCCCCTTGTCAGTCTTATGAATCAAAGGACTTAGCTTTTTGCAGGAATGGGACTGATAGACAACAGGAAATTTGAAGAAAAGTAATGCAAAACATTTGGTAGCTTTTCCCCCCCATGTCTTCTATATCTTAACTTTCTTCTCAGTAGGGATGATGTTAAATATGGCTTAAATTAGCATCACTACTCCAAGTACTCACCTTCCTCATTTTCTCTCCATCTCCTTCCCTCTTCCTGCCCATGCACACCTTTTACTTTGTTCATGGTGGCTTCAGGCCTCCTTGGTCTTCTCTAAGCCAGCTCAGGTAGTAAAATCTCTTGAGGTTCATTTTCCTAACAATAAATCATTACATAAAGAAGAATTGATGCCTTATTTCTCACATTGCATTCTTCTCCATAGGCTATTAATGTGCTCTTGGCTTGTCTCAGCCTTAACATACAGCTTCAAGTTTGGGATAGACTTTCCCATGAAAATGTGACAGCAAACAGCCATATCCCAGTGAGAGCAAGAGTTTATCACCAAGCCTGAATTCACAGAAGTGTGCTACTGACATTGCATCTTGGATGGCAGACAAGAAGAATATAAGCAGGATTACTCAGATGAATTTTTCTTGGCTTAAAAACACATATTGAACTAAATTGGGCTGTTCATACATTCAGGCATCTTGTTTTAATGCTCTCTGTATGTATCACCTATCAGACTTGCCTCTCAGTAGCTAGCTTTTCTTTAAAATTATGAGAACTAGAAATTTGGTCTCAGTAAGAAAATTCAGATCTTTCATATCTGATTTCCTGATATGCAGAAGCTTCTAAAATCAGGAACTCCACATGCAGTTTTAATTACTGTGCAGTTTGCATGTTGATAAGTTCTGTATTTTGATATGCTTATGTCTTTTTTCTCATTATACTCAAAAGTGTGATTACAAATGATTTCATTATTTTTGAGATCAAAATGTGTATATGCAAATCTGTAGTTCAGAGGAACAGGTCGGAAACCTGACTTTTGAGTGGCCATTGACAACAAAGCCAATGTTACGTCTACTATATCTATTTTTTCTTATTACTACTTACCTGCCTGGCATAGGTTACAATCATCTTGTAACAATTTCCCTAGCCCTGGCTCTTTGGCCTGAATTGGGGTGGAAGGTTAGTGCCTTTGTCTTATTGTTCTTGCAGGCATGTAACTGTATGTGAATTTTTTTTAAGGACCCAAATGCCTTCCTTTCCAGTTCTGTTAAGTGTATTTGAGGAAGGGAATTTGTTGTCATTTTACTAAAATGTTCCAATTATTGTAATGCTTTATTGGAACTGGATGTTTTAGATGGTAAGTGTTCAAATGGCCTTGAAAAAACATTCTTTTAAGGAAAGCCGTATATACAAAATCACTAAATTGCTGGTCATTTTTTGTAACTGTGGTCTAATTTTCTGATTTTTTAATTCCCATACTCCTTTTTTATTATGTGCATTTTATGTATTTCTTTATTTGTATTTTCAGATAATATTGTATATTTATATCCCTATGTTATAATATGTATTAGAAATCCTTATATATCACATCATCACATATAGTTTTCAGACACTGTAGATTGCTTGTTCCACTTCGTTTTGTCATAGATTCTTGCACATTTTCTGTTGGTAAATTCCATTTCTATTTTAATATATAGTTTATGTAAATATATTCAAAGTTGGGTTGTTTTTTTCTTTTCCTTTTTTATTTGGAGGGACTTCCCCCTCCACCCAGTATAATAGTAATGTTACCAAAAAACCCCACCAAAATAAAGTGAAGTAACAGGAAGTCCTTTCACACAAACAAACCTTTTGTCTCAGATTGGTGTTAAATTGGCATTACTTGCTGACACTGCTGAAATTAGTTTAAGGTATAGATGGCATTAAGACCTCTTATAGCTGCTAAGGAACTATCATACATAAAAATAATGTGCTACATTTTAATCAGAGTATTGCTATTGTTTTTGCTTCGTGCTGTGGTTATGTTATAATATGCTATAGTTGTTATGACTACGGATAAAAAACCAGTCCTTATTTACTTGGGTGTTTTTCTAAAATACAGCTATTTTTGAACGCCACTCTCACCTTTTTCATTTAATGCTATTTCAAGAGGAAATATACTTAAAAATTATTAATGAGCTCTTCTGAAATTAGGATTCTTAAATGCATTACAAAGTTTCGTGCTGATGATAGGGGTTTTTTTTTTGGCAAGAACACAGCTCAATATTTACTTATAGCAAAGTTTTCTAACAATTATATTACAGTAGGAAACAGACTATAGCAAAATGACATATCTAATAACAGCACAAGGGGACTAACTTCTAATCTGTTGAGTAATGGAGAAAGGGAGGAATCATTTTAATTGTGTATCAAAAACTGAATGAAGTCTGGGTATATTGGGCCTCACAAATTGATTCCTGTTAAAGTCAGAGAAATAAATACCACTTTTTGACAAAGATGCTCAGTAAGTCATGACTATTAGTTGGCTGCAAATAGCTTTATACAGTGAGGTTAGTCTATATATCTTATTCATTGATTGCCCATATAGCCTGTACACTCACTTGTGATCTGGTTCAGGTCTGCATTGAGTCGTGTAGCTTTGGAGAACCAGAAAGATAGGCAAGGTGGAGAACTTGTCCCAGCTCAGACCTCATCTGGATAATCACTGTTGACACAAACAGTCTGGACTTCTTGGCACAGAGGAGTTTGACCTGGAGCAGGACAGAGCTAACAAAAACAATATATATGAAGTCTGTACTCTCAAAGCCAGTGCACTGGTGCACATACAGCTTTTTTCATCTGTTTCCCCATACTAGTTCATCAAAATAATAAATATAGAAGGCTGCAGTCATTATAACAGAAGAGCAGAAACTTCACAGAGACTTCCTTCTTCAACTTGTAATATTTCTTCTCTTAAAACATAAAGTATGTATCCAGTAAGAATTTTTATGGCTACTGGTGTCACACCCTTTTGTTTTTTTAAAGAAAAAAGAAATTTATATTTGGAACATTATATTCCCCCCTGTAGCTAAATTTATATCTTAATTGTTCTTTACAAGGCAGCTCATGAACTTGGCTTTTTAGCCCTTACTTCATTATTCACAACTGGCCCAAAGAGTTCACCAAGACAATAATTTTGGAAGGCAAGTGCCAAAGACAAACCAAAACAAATCCAAATGTCATACCTAATGTTTACTATACCTAATAATGTTTACTATACCTAAACATTCTGGACTTTGGGTCACAGTTTTGCCATAGATCTCTAGGGTCAAATGAGATTTGTGTGATTTGACTGAGATTGTGACAAGGGCATGTGATGCTCTGGTTTCTGGTTTCTCTGTCTGAGGGAGTAAAACTGGTCCAAAAAGTGTTGCACTTGAACTGCTTTTTCAGAGTAGAATTTATGACAAAAGTGTGCCCCAAAATTTTTTAATCCAGAACTGGTAATTTAAAAATAAATAATTTCACTTTTCAGAAATTTCTTGTTCTTAAGCAGGACTACTTAAAAAGGAAAAGAAGCTGCCATTTGTTTTGTCATCTTTAAGGGGAAATAGAGGAAGGAAAAAAAAGGGAAAGGGATTTAGAAGATTACTTACTCTTTCCTTTTGCAGGCATAAATATATTTTAAAACTTATGAGGTAATATTATTTTTGCATTTTTTCTTCAGCCAACTCCTGTTAGAGTTATATGAGGACTAAGCATACAGCTGTGGCTAGAATTTTATTGAAAAGCCTAAATATAAAAGTTCATTGACATCAAGAATCATACTTACTTCATCAGACTACATAAAAGTATACAAAGTGTAGATGCCAGGTCAGAATGTTCGCTGTAAAGGATTATGTTAAATTTAAAAATATCTAAAAGCAGTAGTAGCAGGTGTGCCTTGAAATTAATGTTCTACTTTCTGTGTAACAATTGTTCCTTTTGGCTTTAAGTGTTGCAGTCGTTTCCTTAGTTATGAAAAAGAAGGTCAAATGGGTCCTTTTCCGTCTTCTTCTTAAGAATATCCTTTTAAAAACATGCATGAAAGCACAATAAATACTCAGTTCACGGGCAGAAGCATATTAAAAACCAAAAAACAAACAAGCCTGCCCCTGAAATGGAGGTATGGTTGCAGTCATTTCACAATACCAGCTGAGTAGCTCTTGTTGAGCCTTCATTGTCCTTTCCTTCCAGTTCACAGAAGAGATTCACATTTACTTCAACACTGTAAGGCTGTGCCTGTGATGCCACAAGCAATTTCTCTTGATTTCTGAACTCCCTCTGACTTCAGCTGAATCCATCGCTGCTTCAGTATTCTCATTCCTCAGGTGCTTATCCTTACACAGTGTACTCTTAGCTAGATCAAGAGTTGCTCTGATATTCTTGTTTCTCAAGATCTTACCATTAGCGGGTGTATCTGCAGCTGCTAGTTTGAACTGAACATAGTTTGTAAATAATTTTAACTCTTATTTTTTATATTTATAAAGTACAAGTAAAATAAATTAAAAAATAAGATGACTTTGGGCTGTGTCTGTCAAGCAATATGATTCACAGCCTTCTGGAATAAAATTTACTATTGTTGAAGAAACAATGTTTAAATCTAGATGGCTTACAGAGGTACATATGGAACTTCTCACGTTTAGGTCACAAGTTCAAACATGGTTTTCATTAGTTGCAAATTAAAACTATCAATAACTGACATCTGTTACATAGCCAATGTGGAATGAGTTGCTTTCTGAAGTGGATAGCTCAGAAGACATAATTGTTGAACTTGTTTCTAAACACACTCTAAACATGCACATTTAAAGATGTTTGTTCTCAAAAATGAATAATCTTGTCTCTCAAAAAGAAGTCAACAGTACCAACCTCTAAAATTTGGCACAATGCTCTTATTACTTTTGTAATTTCAAGTAATAAAATACTGACATTAAGAGCGCTGTTGTACCTGAAACCTACTTTCTCAGTGACGTCAGAGTTTTCAACTACAGTTCTTTACATATGTGCTGATCTCTCAGTAGAGGTGAAGTTGATTGGCAAGGCAGGGTGGAAGAGCCCCTTGCCTGCACTACACATTTTTGATAGACCTTGGTCACCAGTCAGATCACTCTGAGATCCTGAATGGCATTGTGTGCATTAGGAAACAGCCTACTGTGCCTCTACATATCATTTTCAAAAACGTCCCAAGAACATTTATGAAGATGTCTGTAAGTGTAGACCACACTGAGTCACTTCATTAAATGTGGGTTGTTCTCCAGAAATCCATCACATAAAGCACCTTGAACATTTGAAAATATGAGAACAAGATTCAGAAAAGATGAAAAATCCTGATATGATTGGGTGTGTAGGTTGTTTTCAGTATGCAAGAGTCAGGAAATATTCTTCAGCTTCTGTCTCCTACTCAGTGACCAAAGAGAGTTGCAGTAGTAAGTAAATTATCTTTTCTATAATTCTTCTTCTTCCACAAAAGCTTTTCAAATCCCTTAAGCATTTCACTGCTTATTATTTATGAAGCAGTAATTTTTGTCACTGTTGATTATAGTGTAGCAAAACACTTTTTAGTCTTAGTATTCTGTTCGAGATTTATGTAATTGGAGGCATCTTTTGGAAAACAGTTGAAAGAAAGACTCAGTGACTACAACCTGGACATGCTGAAGATAATCTGACAGCTCTCACTCCTTTCACACAGCAACATTATAAAAGAAAAGAGCAGCGCTGAATATGCAGTGTGTTGTTCCAAAGCTGGAAATTATTACTGATGTAACACTGCAGCATCTTCTTTTCCACTGCATATGTTGTGTACTTGAACGTGCTTCTAAATACACCACTAAAATCAACATCAGTAAAGGCAACACTAAAGTGATATAATAAACTCCAGGACTGAAGTATTTCAGCTGAAACTGATAAATAAGGCTATTTTTTAGAAAATAAAGGAGCTTGATATGTTTGCTAAATGTGCTCACATAGTGAATACACAAACACAGTCTCTTTTGTGGGTAAAAATCAGATTTTAGCTGGATATCAAATTTTGCTGCAGAAAAGAAAACACTTCCTTTGATGGAAGCAATGGCATTCTACTAAGTAGCATTCATTCAGGGCTGATTTTCAAAGACCTGAAGGGCACTTAGATACATCAGTTAGGTGCCTCATGGATCTTCATGCCTTTGAAAAAACATCCTCTCTTGCTCTGTTAGGGTTTTCTTAATGCAGAATTTCTCTTCTTTTATGACTCATCTCTATCATGTCTTTGCTGTAAATAAAACATTCTTGTTTTCATAAATATGTTGATAGGCAGCATGGAAAACATTAATCATTGTAAAGCTGAAGGATACTTAGCTAAAGTGAAGTGTGTGAACTGAGAAATGTTGATTTAAATAGTATTCAATGGCTACAAAATGCTCTCTGCAATCCCACTATTTTCATACCAGAAAGGCCATTTTATCATACAGGAAAAATAATAAAATTTCTGTTTTTCTCATCTGAAAAGAAAAAAAAGTAAAACAAATATATTTTAAAACATCTTATTTAGCACTAATATTAAGAAATTATAGAACATATTGACACATATAGAATACTACTTTTTCATAATGATACCCGTTTTTCATAAAAATAAGGAAATGCTTAAATAGTGGTTATATGTAAGTATATACCTAGTGGGAACAATTTTCATGTGTAGATAAGTAAAGATAGGTGCTTATATATCAATCAGCATTTAATTTTTTATAGGTGAAAATGTGAAACCAAGTCTTTATTCTATGTGAATCCTTAGCAAAATTGCTGTTTATTTCAGGGTGACTATGGCTTCCTCACTCCTGCTTAAATGCTAACTAGAATGGCAGTATTATGTATATTACTGAATGCATAATCATTCAATGTAGCAATGTAAAGACAAAATGAATGTGACTTCATTTTAAAACTTTGCAGCTGCAGATTCAGAGAAGTTCAAACTACTTATTTTTTATATTACTAAAACCATCAAAATTAGCTAAATGGAACATCAAAAGCCAATGAATGTAAACAGAAGTGACTATTTTTGTTGTATTAGAAGAGGAAATTGCTCAAAATTGCTCTTGTAAGAATTCTCTATGTAATACTTTGAATTTTTGAGAACTGTTTTACTGTTATTGATCATTACATCAAATTATTGATGGCTGTTGCTCATTCTTGGTTGACTGGTATCAAAAATATGGATTGTTGTACAATTCAGCTTTTTTTGTCCACAGCATTCAGGTTCAGCACTGTAAGTGAAAAACTGCCCTTAAATATATAATTTCAATGAGATTTAATATACTCATTAACACCATATTTTCTTTTAAGTGTATTGAATCTTAATTGAGGACTTTTTAAGATCAGTACCATTACACTAATACTATTTCACTTAGCAGGCAAACTTGAGACTCAAAAGAAGTTCAGTTAGCTTGATGAGACCCATGTGTCATTAAGATGTTTGGCAGTTGATTAGATTTCTCTCTTTTTAGTCTTTATTAGCAAAACCCAATAATTTTCTACAAAATTTTCCAGTCTTACTGAATACCAAGAGAAGCTCTTTAGCTGATAATACTCAACAAGTATGGCAGCCAGGGAAAGGAAACTTTTCAGACTTCAGTTAGTGATGAAGGCAGAATTTTAGGATTATCTGTTTAAGTGAAATGAAATCTAATTTTTTCATGTTTGACAAAAATACTGCTGTAACTGTGCCTATATGTTATCCGTGATGTGGAGTCCACAGCTCCTCCTTGAGCTTGCACTTGTCAGGCTGGGAGGAGGGCACCCTTCAGGAGATGTGCTTAACTTCCTGCCCAATCCATACTTTGTGTAATGCAAATCCAAGACTTATATGCAGGGCTGTAATTTTGAAACTGGTTACAATGTGTGTGTAACAATGGGTGTGATTTGATGTGTCAATACATTTCAACTGGTCAAATCCACAAACATCTCTTCATCCTCCACTCCAAGTAGTATGTCCCCGGTGCCTGAAGATTATGCTGCTGCAGAGGAGAATCATCTCAATCCCTTTTTCATACTCAGGGTCTTCCAGGGAAGGAGGTGGGTTAGTATTCCAACAGTTCAACAAGCTGATCCATCTTGTAATGGTGTGTTTGCTAGATTAAATACAAGACTGGGAGAGAAAACGAAAGTTCAGGATCACCATGCACCAGCAGCCCACAGTCACACCCAGGTGAGTGTGAGCAGAAACTACACCCTCAGTGCATTAAATCCCTGATTTACTGATACTACAATGTGAATAGGTAAGACAACCATAGGATGAATGGAAAGCATTATTCTTTGATCAAAGTTCAGTAGGCCTTCAGCAGCAGCAGAGAGCTTTTCAGAGTATTTTTTCAGTTGACTGCTGTTCTGGTTCTTGAATTTATCTTCAGTTAAGAGCTCTAAAACATTTACAAGAAATATTCTATAAAGATTCTAGAAGGAACCTCATTCATAAAATCAAAATAATTACTCTAAACTGCTCACTTTATGCCAGAGAAAGACTCTTCTGGGAATGCTCAGTGATTTCAGATTTTCCAGTCTGCTTGTGCAGGTATACTAAGTGGCTGATCTTTGATGAAAATGGATTAATTTCAGTGAAATTACAGTAATTGATATTAGCAGAAACTCTGTTTCTAGCCAATCATTTACTAATTGGTCACAGGTGCAACAGAAAGTGAAAGCATGCCTTTCCATGCAAACTTTCATGTTACCAGCACGTAAGATAATCACTATGGTGACTTTCTCTGTAGCAAGTCATACTGCTTTACATATCACTTCCCTGTAGGTAACGAGATTCTTCCATACCATATTGTGACTATTTATATGCAGAGAGTTCTCACCAGCTCTCTAAGGACCCTCTTCATATCAAAGTTTAATTTGTATATGATAATTCACTGTTAGGTCTCTTAGCAAGATTGCCCTAAGCAAATAGGCAATGCATCTGAAAAGGGTCATTTTTCTCTTAAGAAATTTAATAGAGAATTACCTACACTTTAACATCCACCTGATAATCAAAACATATTTCATTCCTGTTATTTTTAGATGTCATTAATTCATAGAGGAAACTTGGATGTTTTCTCCAGTCTGTAACTCTCTTATGCAGATTCAAAAGACAAAAGCTGTATTGTCTGCTTCTAAGGAAAAACTGCTGGAGGCACTTCTTTTGTTTTTCTAATGAACACCATGTGAAAACAGGCATAGAATAACTATTTATTTAAATGCAGTGGTCTGCTAGGGTCTCTTACATGGTCTACTTTCCTCACCATGACACTGGTCAGTCTATTTACATATTTACAAGACTTTTTTTTTCCCTTTTTTTTTTTTTCGCAATGCAGCAATTTGTTTATTATTTTGACCTGAATTTTTAATGATGGTGCTCTGTGAAGGGTGAATGATACTATTATGTATAGTTTACCAGACTTGAACACATCAAAAAGCAATAATATTTAATAGTTTTAAATGTTACAAACAGTCTTGCTCATTTCCTTATTTCAAAGTTCAGATTTACTGTTCAATAACACCACAACTTTTATTGTTCCTAGTGCTAGAAGTTCTCATTTGTCTGGTTAAGGATGATTTGGAGAGCATGTTGGAAGAGGAATGGATGTTTTTATAGGCTTTCCTGTATTAAACATTGATGGCTGGATGTGGTTTTGGTGATCGGATATAATGATTTACAGACTTGCTTTCCATCCCAGTATTTTCTACTGCATTGGTTCCATACCAGGCAGTTTGTGTATTTTCATGAGTCTACTGACATAACAGCACCAGCCACGTTGTGAAACGTGTCAGACCTTGGCCTCCACAGCTTGGCTGCCAAACAGAGGGAAACAGTAGGTGTATGCCAGGATACTGTTAGATGGGTCTTTCATCCCTTCACCTATGTATGCAGATGCATAAATTGAATTGAATTGGTCTCTGAAGAACAGCATTTCTTTGCAAATACAATGCAGGTACAGACATATGTATTTCCCACATATATTAATTTCTCTGTAGAAGTTATTTTCTTCTTACTGCATCACTAATTTTCTTACAGAAGAAAACCTGATCTACTTGTTTTGCTAAGGGTAACTTTGTTTTATGATGAAGAGTAACTTTTAGAAAACTTTTAGCAGATGAAATAGTTCCCAAAATTAAATCTTACTTGAGAAATAAGAATACACAGTCCAGGAGAGGCAGGCTGAACAAAAAGCAAAAGTATAGAAAATGACTTGCAATTTTCCACTTTCTCTGAAAGTTTCAGATCAACTAACCACTACTAAAGATATATAGCATTCATTCAGTGAAGAATGACGTGTAGAAAATGTGCATCAAAAGCCAATGAAGTGAGGCAATGATTTATGTGCATCCCAGTGTCAAAAGTGACTTTCAAAGGTAAGAGAGGTGTTCTGGAAAAAATATCACCTCTGGTTGAAAAAAAAAAATAAAAGTTTTTCTATTGAACCCAATATATTAAAGTGAAATGGATGATAAAAATATCTGAAAGTGATTGCACAGATATCCAGTTCAAAGAAATCATAGGTCACTGGTAGGATCTGATGTGGACAAAGAATTTTTTCTTGTGAAAAGCTTGATAATTAAAAACACAGCTTGTATGGGATAAATAGGCTTTTATATATAATATAGTTTTTCTCAACTATAAAGTGAGTTACATACTTAATTTCTGTTAAATAAAAATATTGAGACACACCTAACACTATGAAATAGGAAATAGCACTTACATTGTTAGAAGAACATTGGCAGAAAAAACATTACATGAAGAGTTATTTTAAGTCTTGCTTCTCCCTACTTATACCTGTTCTGTCTAAGATTGTAACTAATGGTGTGACATCTGGCAGCCATATTACCTCAGGCTGTGACCTTGTCAGTTCTTACAAAACTGTGGGAAAAGTTTCACAGTGTAGACATCAGGTTTGGATTTTTTTAACTGTCTAGAAGAACAGAAACAAATACAGATACAAGCTACTCAGCTCTTTAATTTCTAAATAGCTGTACCTGCTTTCCTCACAACAGATTCTTTCAAGAGTTGCAGTTAGGTCTTTTGTAGGCAAAGAAACTGAGTTGTTGGCAGCTTTTGGTGCAGAGCAGTTCTTAAAACTTTACAGGAAGTCTACTTTATGTTCCAAATTAATTTATATCATCGATCTTAAAGAAATATACAGCAAAAGAGAGTGATTCTGCAAAATTCTAAAGTATTCTTGCAAAAGTTTGTAACCAGGAAACTTTGCAAAGTTGTGCATTTTTCCTATCTGTTTGAAAAGGATGCTGTTTTTGTTACTAATGTGGTAATACTAAGAATTTAAGTGTATTGTTATCTTACCATGTTCAAAATTGTATTTGTAGTATAATCATAAATATTCTCTTTTCCACCTGCTGTCAAGATAGTAATGAAAAGAAGAGAAACCAAAATCCTCAGGGCAGAGTAAAAAGGAAAGTTAGGAGGAACATTATCATTAGACATGAGTATGAAATCAGTGGTACCACAGAACATGAAAGAAGTCTTGGCTGAGTAGGCACTTGAGTTACGTAGAGGCCACTTGCTTTCTGTGTTTATCAGCTGGCCATTTCACTGTTTTTTTTAACAGAACTTCTCATGGCTTCTTCAAATTGCCAGAGAAAATTGTTCTTTTCATGAAGGAACTTTTTCATTTCTTTTTTGCCATACTGATGAAGTACCTAAGACACAAAGTAAGGATAGACATTTGGAAGAATTTCAAGAGAGGAACCATCAGCCAGACAGGAGAAATCTGTACTTCTTTCAGTTTTGGGAATACAACACCAGGCTTTTTTCTTCTGAAAATTGGTATAAGTAATGACCTTATGTATGTATGTATGTTTGTCCTTTATCAAAGATATGATCTAAATGCTTAATGCTTCTACTCACATCATCACCCATTTTATTGAAAATTACTGCCACAAGCTGATATTTTCAGTGCCCTTGTGTTTTTCTTTATATAAATTCAACAAGAATAAACACTGCAACAAAGCAATTCATTTTGTTTCTTAGGATCATATATACAGGGACGATAGGTCTTTAATTTGCAATTCTCTGTATTCAGAAAACCCCCAGTTTCATCCAAGCATTGTTTTGGTAATGACATTGATGTTTGGAATCTACTAAAAAGTTTTCTGTGTTTTTTGATATCTAAAAGCCCATTTAAGCTCAGCATGCTACTTTAGCTGTAATTATAGGACTGACTTAAGAGGCTCTACACATTATGAAAGATGCAAGTAACTGAAATAAAGTTTGTATTTTGAAAATATATACCATGTTCAGAAAATGGGAAAAAAAATCAGAAATACATGCACCTAGAAATTGGGTATTTCCTGAGAAGACAGTTATCTTAGCACAGAAGTTACCTTGTATCCAGAAACCCTAAGCCATTCCTGGATCTATGGGATGATTGAACATGATATGCAGGACAACTCTAGCACTATAGTATTCCAAAAGAAAACTACAATGGTAAATTGATATCCAGCACTCCTGCAAGAAATAGTTCTTAAATGGAAGTTAATCAGATGAGTTACCATGGATATAGACTTCTCTGACTGCCTGTGGTGGCTTGACCTTCACAGGCTGCTAGGTGCCCACCCAGCTCCTTTCTCACTCCCTCTCCGGGAGAGGACAGCAGGAAAAAATAAGATGGAAAAGTTCATGGGCTGATGTAAACACTGAGAGATTGCTCACCAATTATTGCCATGGGAAATCAGACAAAATTTCATCATTATTAATTTATTTTATTGCCTTATAAGAATAGAGTAGAATTATGAGAAACAAAAACAAAATGAAAAACATCTACCCCTATCCCTTTGCCCTTCTTCCCAGGTTCAACTCCTTTAGTCCTCGTTCCTCTATGTCCACCCCTGTTGCCAGAGGGGAGGTCAGTCCATAACAGCTCCTCTGCTGCTCCTTTTTCCTCCCACTCTTTCCCTATTCCAGCATGGGGTCCCTCCCATGTGACGCAGCCCTTCAGGAACCACTGCAGCATGGGTCCTCTCCATGGAGTACAATCTTCAGGAAAATACTGCTCTAGCATGGGTCCCCCACCCCAGGCTATAGTTCCCTGCCAGGAGCCTGCTCCTGTGTGGGCTCTCCACAGGCTGCAGCTTTGCAGCATCCTTCAGGGCATGGCTGTCTTCTGCAGGGTGGCATCCTTCAAAGACTACAGGGGGACAATCTGCATCACCATGTTCTTCTTGGACTGCAGAGAATCTCTGATCTAGCACCTGTGGAACCTCCTCCCCCTCCTCTGGCCTGGGTGTCTACGGGGCTGTTTCTCCCACATTTTCTCTTCTCTCTCTCTCAGAGCTTCTGTGCAGCATCTTTACCTTTCCTAAATACACTTTCCCAGAGGAGCCACTATCCTGGCTGCAGGGCTCAGCTGTGCCCTGTGGTGGGTGGGCAACAGCCAGCTGGAACTGTCTGTGTGTAGTGTGGGACAGGCCCTGTTCTGTTCTCACAGAGGCCACTCCTGCAGGGTCCCAGCTGCTAAAACCTGGGCACCTACACTCAACACACTGCCACAGTGCTCCCTGAGCCGAAATAAGCACAGGCTGGGGCCTGATGCACAAGGGAATCCATGGCACATGAGTGGACAGTTCAGTGATACAAGTAAAACCTGAAGAGCACTGCCACGGCTAGTGTCAGCTCTACAGATCTCACACAAGTAATGAATGCACAGTTCTCAATAAGGGGCTTCTCAGTTTGGCTGTGACTGTCTTTGGATTTGGATAATACTTGTGACCAGATTTTGAGGCGTCCCTGAGCATCTCCAGCGTCAGGTGAAGACAAGGGGAAGGATGTGCAGATGTTCAACACCTGAAATTCAGGCACAGGGAAAGTCAGGATAATCACTCAGACTCACTCTCATTTGAAGGTACTTATAAAAATGTTGCCGTGGACGAGATGCAAAACACCAACAGAAAAAAAGCTCAAGTTGTAACACCTCCAGCTGCCACAGTGCCTGCAGACCTGTTTGGGGTGGCAGAGAAGCAGCAAGAGGCCCATTTAGTCCGAGCTAGATCATGAGCCAGCCTTTGCCTTTAACCAGCTTGTTTTTTGTTCTGCATGTATGAAATAACTCATCGTCCTCTCAGCACTGTGGTGCAACTTCATTAGAAATGGCAGCAAATTCATCCTGCGTGTCATGCCCCTCACCATGACACAAGTGCTCCAGTATCTGCTGGGAAACCTCACCAAGGGAGTCAGTGCCTGTGGTCTGGGTACCATGTCCATTACTAAACACTGATTTATTTAATGTCAGTACCAAATAGGCTGCTAATAGTCAAAATCTGCCCAGTCATATTTAGCATATAAGCCTGAGGTAAACTTCCCTGTTGTTATCCTTAAAGCCAAAGGATTTATCCATGAATTCAAAGTAAACTTAAAAGTTTCTCAGAAAAAGAAGCTTTCCTGTTGAGGGATCTAAATGCTGAACAGACTTGACAAGTCTTCTCTCTCTCTCTGTTTGTCCAATCTACATGCCCTGCAAGAAAATAGGAAAGGAAATGAATGCCCATATATCCTAACACACATCATAGAAAAAGCAAATTCAAAGACCATGGGAAAATCTTTGCACTATTAAGGTACAAAACAAAGTCCACCACTGTCCATATGAAACAGAGACATCTGCACTTACTACAATAAATCAAAAATCTAATCTATATAATAATACAGCTGATTAGCAAAATGGTATTCTGTTTCACTTATAGAGAAAAAATAAGGATTAAATCAACCAAATTAAAATTTAAACATGCAATTTTACAAGCCTTGATATTCAAACTATATTCTTTTTATAACTGGTGATCTCACTTAAAAATCAGAATAATGGCATGTAAAATCTGTAGGTGTCTGCAACTGAAATAATTAAAACAAAAATTGTTGAAAAAAATTTCACCTATTTCAAGATACCTAAAAGGCAGTGTATGAAAAGGAAACAACCTTTTTTCTTCCATCACCAAATAAAAAACTTTAAATTCAGTGTACTTTGCCAACAAATTCACAAATGTTTGAAAATCCAAATAATTTTTAGATTTGTTCTGAATTTTAAGTGGCTCTTAGTCAACTGGTGTTAGGTAGCTTAAAGTTAGCTTTGTAAAGCTTGAAAAAATTTCCTTTTTCTCAGTATTGATATACTTTGATAATTATAGTTATGTCACTGACTGTGTTCTCTGACATTCATACTCTATAAACAATTCTATAAACTGCAACTAGTTGGCTATGCTTTGAGTATTAGGGTTTCAGTTAATATCAATTCAAACTAAAAAATATTTTCCCACAGCTGGTCTGTAGAAATACCTCTAACAATTTGGTTCCTTTTTTTTTCCATGTTTAAAAATCTCAACTGAGACAGAACTTAGAGCAGATCTTGGTTGCAATTTGCACCAATGTAACCAAGTTTTGAGAAAATGGCTTACAGAACAAACAAAGAAATAAAGAATCAAGTGTTCTCCATGTAACAGTGGTCTAACAATAGCTTCACTTTATGTGTAGAGCTTTTGTTTCTGGATCTGGGAACAGCATATGGGCAATTCCTCTTACCCTCGGAGGTCAGATTCCATTATATCTGAACTCCACATTACAAATTAGCAAACAAAGCCATTTGTGAGCCTTCACTGCTTGTTATTGTTATTCATGCAAATCTGCTGCAATGTGCCATTTAGGACAGTCCTTGTTGTAGCCCAACTACACCAGAATCTATGCCAATGACCAACAGACTGAGACACAAAGAAAGAAACAAGAAGTTAGCATCAATTTTCTCAGTTGTCCACATCTGCTGGCATTACTGGCAGGAGTATCTAAAAATAAATGAGCTAGTCCTTGGTGGAGGAATGAGGGTCTTGCCCCCAAGAAACAATGGAGAGAAGCCTGAAGAGAAAAAGGAGGAAAAGGTGTGAATTCAGTTTATCAGGAGGTTCAGAGCTGTTAAAGCCCCAGGTAGGGGGAAAAGAAAAAAAGAAAGTTTACATTGAGAAGCAGGTATATTTCAATTCATAAGTCTTCTTAGATGCTTATTCTTGTTTTATTTTTTCATAAGACATATTTAAAGAGAATTAAATATAAGTAAAATAACAGCATTGATTGATTTTGGTGTAGCATATTATTCAGAGTATTTTTGGTGCAAATGCTGTCAAATCCCAGGATCTTCAGAAAGGGCATGTGCTATGCCATGAAGATGCCCATTTAAGCTATAGTAAATTGGGGGAAGCAAGTGGGAGGACACTAGTTGTTTTGGAGTTGACCTAAAATAGCAACATTTTAAGCGTGATTGTTATATCCACTTAAATGCAAAAACTGTAGTAGGGGGAGTCAGACTACATGAACTCCTCTTTTTGATGATAACAAAGTAGACTTTACTAGAGAGTGTAAAGAACACTAGAGAGTGTAAAGAACACTAGAGAGTGTAAAGAACAGCCAAGAGATGTGCTGTTTGGTCTTATAAATTCATTCTGCATATAATTTACATAATATTCCATGACTCAGCAGTTGTTTATAAAATAGTTTTCATTATATAAAACTTCATGGACTCTGAGCCAAGCGTCTTTGTAGCATTTATCCCTTCAAGTTTGACTTTAAATTATGGACATTTCCATGTAAAAGAAAATTAATCTATTTTATGTTGTTAATCATAAAGGGAAAAAGTTCCAAAATTTCATGGCACATTGATGTATGTGTATGGGATATGCAGCACTTTTGCATAACAAATGAGTTACATAGTCTGTGAGGTAAGAAGATAACCACATTCCTGTTTTCCTGGCTCTTCCTGTCCCCAAGTTTTAATGCCTTTTCACTACATGTGTATGGGAACTATTACATGTAATATGTAGTAGCGTACAGGTAGTAAGTCTCCACTGAAAGGCTTATAACCAGTTTCCTTCCTACCAGAGGTTTTATGTCCCCTTCTCCTTTGCTGGAAATGTTTAAGTTGAAAATCAATGGGAGCTTTTTCCTGTGTCAGTTATATAAACACAGTTCAGTATAGTCATTAGAATTTTCTATTTAGGACCTTCCCATATGTTTAGGATTTCCAACAGAGATTTTACAAATCATAAAATCACATGAATGCCATAGAGCATTAATTTCTACTTAAAAAATAGGAAAAGGAAAAACAAATATTGGGATGTCAGAATTTTTCAATATATAATATGCGACTAATAATATAAGGAAGTGTGTTGTTATGAATATGATTGACAATATATTTATCTCCTTTTCCTTTTTCTTATATTTAATAGCCAACCCTTCCAGTGTTTCAAGTCACAGTCCCAGCAATTTCAGTGATGCATGGCGATAAACCCGTCCACACAATTATAAATCTACCTCAGTGCTTTGGCAAAATATAAATCTATAAAAGTACTGTATTTTTCACCTTCATCGAGAGCCTCTATCCCAGCCAGGAGTCAGACTTTCCTTAAAAATTTGACCTTTAAAAATTTGATCTTCTCCTTTGTATGCAAATAAAATAGCAATTTAAGCATAGACATTTTCTATCTGTCTTAGTTGTAATTAGATAGCTCATCATTCCTAAGAGGATATTTTATTTTTGCTTTAATTGTCATAATGTTCTAACCAAACTAGAAGTCATTGTTGTGTAATATATAACTATATAATATAGTATATATGACAATCCACAGCACCTTGTTGTATCTTTCTACGTTTTACAAGAATTTTTTCCATGCCATTTGCCAGGAATAAGGACTAAAATGCGTCCTGAAATACTGCACTGCTCATTGTAGCTGTTCTGATACACTGCTGAGCTAAATAATCTCTAATATCAATACCTTTTATTTTCAAATCTAGTCATATCCGGGCACTTAGGAGTGTTTACTCCAACTGGGCCAGCATCTTTTTTTGAAGTTATGAACGATTTTCTCAAACAAGGAAGTTCTATTAATATAAGTTTACAGGCAAGAAGCCCATGTCTACGTTCTTCTCTGACTCATCTGTTATCAAAAGAATGAGCGTCAGCTTTAGAAAACTCTATTTTACAACTGCAGCTTGAAACTTCAGAACTGTTTAGAATCTTTCAAAGTCAAAAATTTGCAATGTTAACATCTCAGATTAAACAAAGAATAACAGAGAGAGAAAAAAACACTAGCTGTATTTGTGTCATGGAAAGATACAAAGACAGGATTTATCATACCTGATCAACATCTGTGTTAACACCCCATCTAAACCTGGTAATCTATTTAAAGCTTTGCCCAATGTGGGATGCTTCATCTAAAGAGGAAGTCTCCGTACTCTCTCAAATTCCAAGATAATTGTGTAATGCTTTTGAAAGCTTAGGAGATGCAACTGTTTCCTAAATTGACCAAATATTAAGCTGAGCTCTGAGGCTTCCTTAAAGCTCAGGACTCTGCTTGAGACCACAGCCAGGATGTGGCTCCCTGGCAACCCCTCCTGTACTTACCCCCCCATCAAATACTTGTCTCAGCCAACAGCTGTATTCGACTCTTCTCAACCAACTTAAAGCAATGGGAACTATGAAAATAAATCCTTTAAAAAAGTGAAAACTAGAGACAGGAGGCTTTTAATGAAAAGCCAGACTTAAAGCTGGAAGATAAGCAGAGTGTTGCTACTAAAAAGCACCTGTGACTATGTGTGCACCCTCACTCCTGCAAGTTTTACTTAAATATCTCTCACACTTGAGGACAGGGTCTCTTCTAAAAAGGGATATTTTAGTGCTGCTGGATGAGATATCTTGCTGTGCTAACTATGAAAACTGTCACATCCATAACAAATAACTTGTGATGAAATATTTAAGTAACAGGATCTTCTTGGATTTCTAGTGGCATTCTCTCAGAGAGCACACAAGCCTGCACAGATTATAAAGTCAGTGGAATTCTTTAGTAGTGAATTGCTGCTCATTTTCTCAGGAAGAATTGTAAATGTAGCTGTATATTTTATTGTAATATATCATTTTATCTTAGAAGTAGCAGAACAGCTGGGGTTATCTCAGTGTCAACCTACACAGCTCTGCTTTTTGAAGCTGGTAATTGTCAAACAATTTCAGCATGAATGTTTATCATATAAGGCCTCAGATCTGGAAAACATTTTTAAAATTAGTTGTAAAATATTGCTTAAATTATTTCTGACTTGATCTGAATAAAATATAAACTAAAAATATTTTGGGACTGAGTAGTTGTATTGAGGGATATTTTTCCTCCCTCTGTTCTGAGTCCTAGCATTTTGATATCAGGATTTGACAGTTCTATTTTTCTGAAAAGCCAGCAAAATGTTAAAGAGGAAAACTAAGACCTTAAGAATAAAGAACTAGGTTCTTTTTGAAAAATAACCAATATACACCTTAGGCTGGTGTGTAATTTGCAATGATGTCAGTGGGCTTGCATTTTTATCTACTAGAGCTTGAAAATCACATCAATTAATCCTGAATTTCTTTAGAGACAGAAAAGCTTGTTGAAACTGATGTTTAAGAAAATGAATAAAAATGAATGCATATAGAAATTGCACAGAAGAAGAAAGTTTGAGACATACAACATGCTACCCAATGATAAATATACAGAGGGTGTTAGAATCAGAGTCTGTTGTCTGTCAGGGATGAAAATGTACGCATGTAAAATGGAATGCAGAGAAAAAGATTTATCTTTAGTAAAAAATATATAAAGTAAAAAAAAAAAGAGTTCAGAATATTTATGGAAGTCAAATAGATGAAATCGGCTAAATAAAATCTTCATAAATACTAGACAGTACATTTTTCTCTTTAATGCAAAAATGAGCTGGAAGACTTTCTAGACCTTCATTAATTTGGAATTTCTAGACATGAATGTTGCAAAACTGCCTAGCAACACTGAGTGTCCAGTTCCTTATTGCTAACAGGATTGGCATATCTAGCTCTGTTAGCTTCTTATGAAAACTCTGAGCCCTAATCCATCATTTTGTGGTTAAAAAGATGCTTTGTAAAAAATCTACAACCTTTGAGGAGCTAAAGGATGTTTCTATCCTCTCTTTTGTTAGTATTACAGGTCATGCATTGCTTTCCTTAGTACTTTGTCTTAAGAGAGTTACTATACCAGTGAATAGTCATTAAATTTTCCCTTAATATTCCTCAAGAGGACATGCAGGAAATCAGTTTTCCTTCTCACTATGGACTGTGAATAAATTCTACTTTGCTCTTTACCAGATGTCCCAGGTTTTGCTACTTGCATCAGTGATGGCTGGGTAGAGAAGGAAAAGCAGGAGTCTGGAGTACGCATCAGGTACTTTGAAAAACTATTTTGAAATTTTTTGAAACTATTTTGCAGGATGAGCTAAGGATAAATGTTGTCTTAATAGATGAGAATAATGTTTTCAAGGGATAATGACCAGCTTCTGGGGGTTTCCTTGGTTTTTTCTTTTCCCCTCCCCACTGAAGGGGATGTCACTTGTGATAACATACCTAGTGGCGAAATAGAGGTTGATAATAATTCCTCTGAGCATCTTCTGGTGTGATTGCTAAATCATGCTTCTATCTTTTGCACATCTGACTCTCCCATTTTCCCAAGTTGTGCTCCTTCTGTACTTCAGTCCTCAGGGCAAAGAAAAGCAGTCTTGTCCTGCACTGACAGTCCTTTGTGTAGTGGCTTGGGTTGCCCAGAGGGGTGCCTCACATCTCTCCATTTTTAGAACATTACCTTTAAAAACAAAACCAATAAAACAAAACAAAAAATTAAAAATCTTTAATTAAAGCCCTTTTTCATTAGTTAGCATGCACTGAAAACCACATGTCAGCTAGTGGGTGTGTATAAACACACAGCAGTGAGGCTGCTGTGGTCTTCAGAAAGAAATATGCTGCTGCTGAAGCAGAGCAGGATCATGTCATTCTGGAGTGTACAACCTATCATGCAGTAATTTGGGGCTAGATTGCAGTTTTGACCTCACGCTAGCAGTGAGGAAGATGAGCTGTATGCTAATAACAGTTCCAGCGCTGCTCCCTGTTGTGCTGGGAGTGCACACAACAGCAGCTGCTGCTGTCCTCATGGAGAGCTGTGCACACCCTCTCCCACACCAACCCATCTCTGCTGACATCTGGGTACAAAGAGCATCATCACTTGAACCGTGTCAAGGCTGCTGCCCGCCATTAATCAAGTTTCTGTCATCACTTTTGTCAGGTCCTGATGAAACAGATGAAGTTCTGAACAGAGCAAAATAAGGAAACAGAAGAATATGCTATTCTTTTTCTTCATTCCTCTGCATATATTTATAGAGAAATACTAGCCAACAGCTTGTCATTTCACTGAGACATATCCAAGTAGTGATACAGCTTTCAGACGGTTAAATGGGTGGCTTGGAGCTAAAAGAGAAATCTGGGAAGAACAATCTTCTCACTTTGAAGCATCACCAGCTAAATGCTGCTTAATCCATAAATAATGAGGTGATATGAACCCAAAGCCATCCTTCTACTAAAGTGAGAGCCAGTAATAGACCCCTGACTTGAGAGAATTACAAGACTGAGATCTAAGAAAGTAATTTGTGGTTCGTATTGGACAAACAGTTATCTAACACTAGTACCAGAGAATCTACGCACTGCTTTCTGAAACGGTCACACAGATCAAATGGATTCTCAGTGAAACTAGTTATTTTCTAATTGTAGAGCTAATTAAATTGTAAAGAGAGACCTTTTGGCACTGGAAACAGTTTTAACATTCATCAGATACAGCCTTCTTATTATAAGAGCTGTTGAACTACTTTAGGAAGCTGAACACCTCTACACCTGTCTAATCCAGGTGTCTTCCAGTATCTGTGGAGAATATTTGCCTAGTGCAAACTAAGAGATAATTTCAAGGCATGCTTTTGTAACAAATGTCTCTCTTAGAGGTAAGTATACATCTGCTTCCTTCTGGCAGTGAATAAAGTGATAGATAGATTTTGGGATACTCTTTCCTCTGCTCCTGACATTAGCAATGGAAAGGTATACATAGCTAGGTGGCCCTTTTGCTATTTACTGCATTCAATATACAGGAATTACATCACTAAAAAACCACAACCAAGGAAAAAAAGAAAGAAACATAAACCAGTTCAAAACAAAAAAACAGCCAGACAAAAAACCTTAAAAAATATCATCATGTAAGGAAACACAGATTTCTGTTCCATGAAGTGGAGAAACACTGTCCAACAAAAACAGTGCTAGCTCTCCTAGAGGCCACCATTACATTATTCATTAAAAAGTTAGTGTATTTTTCTTCACTAAATATAGTGCTTTGGAACATTTAAATACTACCTGTAAACAGAATGAGTTTTCTATGAAAAAGTTAAAACATATAATTTTATCACTGTTTCATCCAAATATGCATATTTTGCGAGAAATTTGCTACTAGTTATAGATGAATGTGTGAACTAAGATGGTAAAGAATGCAGTACTGAATAAAAATATTTTTAGCCCAGTATGTGTCATATATCTCGTATCTTTAAGATGCTATTAATAAAGTGTTCCTATATGAAACAAGAAAAAGGCATTGGTAAGGATTGAAAAAATGTAATTTTTTGTCATTTACACTTTGAAAACTGATTAAAACTGATTCATTAATAAAACAGAAAGCTTTCCATATTTTCTTGCTCATGAGTACTTCAGATTATTAACATCCCTTAAAAGACCCTATATTTGAAAATAAATCCTTGGATAATGCATGCCATCAGACAATGGATTCTGTCCCGGGTTAGAGACAAATTTTCCAGGTGGGAAGCACTCTGAATAAAAGCCTCCCCCAGCAAAGGCCTCTGACACCCCCTCCCCCACCACAACAGAAGCTCTTGGATGAAAGTGGAAAAAAAAAACCAACTGTTTATTTAATAACACACGCAGGGTGCCCTGCAAAGCACAAGGGGAAGGGGAAAGGGAGAAAGAGGAGAAAAAAAACAAACCCAAATTATTAAACCTGGGTAAACAACTGAAGAACTTTAGTGTCCTTTTCCTCAGATGCAGCTTCCCCCACTCCGGGGATCCCCGGAGAGCCGGGTGGAGTTGCTCCGGTGGCTCCCTGGGGAATTCTTGTCTACTGTCCTCTGGGGGCTTCTTGGTTTCTCAGGCGAGAAAAAGAAAACAGTCCAGAATAGCAAAAATCCAGAACGGGGACAAAAAAAGGAGAAAAACCAAAATCCCAGGGAAGGAAAAAAAAAAACCTAGCAGCAACCACGGACAGTGGCAACGGCTAGACTAAGCAATAAGCCTGGGGGAGTTTCAAAACAACCCGCGCCCGGCAGTTTCTCTCGGCTGCTGGATGCAATTAAAGCTACAGGACCACATTTCTAAGCACATATGCAAACGATAGGGAATACAAGTATCATAATATCACCCCAAGACATTCCTTTAGGCAGCCCTGGCAAAATTAGAGTTAAAAGAAGGAGGAAATCAGACAGGTGAAGAGAGGCTTAGTGGAAATTTCTTTTTTGTGTTACTTACAGAGATGTGTATACACACATAGTAATAAAATTTAAAAAAATATATATATATACATATATACCCATAGTGATGGTGAAACATGGGTTTGTTTTGCCTTTTTAAGCAGTGTTGATAATGAAGCTTCAGTGTTCTAACATATGACCTCTTCATTGAGGGCAACTGAAGTTTCTGTGGTTTACATTTACCATGTTAACCTGGTGAAATTATGATCAGCAAAAAAATTGTAAAAATGACAGTTTGGCAACTCTGCTGGGTGTCACTCTATTGATGTCTCATTTATTCTCTCAGGCTACACATGCCAGTACATCAACAGTGCATTCAGCTACCTGCAAATGAGCCCATTTCCCCTCTGCTCTCTGTCATTCATTGCCTTGTGCCACTGAAGACCGCAGAGATTTGATCCTGCTAATAGTCAACCCTGTGGTTAATTCTGGAGGCAGAATACAGTCCATCCAGCTCAGTGCTTGGCAGCTATTCTGACTTAGCAGTGTGACATTAGCTAAAACTTATTTTTGTCAGTTCACTATGAAAATATCACTAGGTGAAGGCATACATATGGTTACATTTTCACATTGACTTCTGAGAAATGTTTTCAGGATATTTGGAAAAATGCCTGTTTTAAAGACAGTACTGAAGTTTAGTACAGAAAACAGGTTTTCTGCATACACTATCTATGACAAGTGCTATAGGTGAACTTGAATATGATGCTTTTGAAAAGGTGGTTACAGGATCAAAAAAAAATATCTAAGAGTTGCCATTCAAAACACCAGCTGACAGTCTTCAATTTTTAGCAATTCAGAGAGAGATAGGAGGTTGAGTAGGAAAACATGTAGGGAATACAACTGAATTACAATTATGTAAAACAATTTAGATCAATTTACAGATGAGATTATCAGCAACAGTTATCTTATCTTTGAGATCTGTAATCATAAGAAAATGTACATATTTTTCCAAGAATTTTAAATTGTCTTAACAAGCTCTGCAAGCTTGCCAAAAATCGAGAAGTCTCACATTGTTCATGACACTGTCCGAGAACATTCAGGCAATTACCGCTCTTGCAGATGTCATGATGTCAGAATTGTGGGCAATGACAAGCCATGTGATTTTCTGCTGCCTTCACAAACATCAACTGATCAATGTCTAGTCTCTAAAAGTATTAGTCTCTAAAAGTTACTGTGCCTATATAAAAGCCTGCAGTAAGAAAAGAAACAGCAGTAGCAATATTTGGAGGATAAGGAATGGTATTGGATTACACCTGGAGTCCAAGATTCAGTTTCAAAGCCTAGAAAAGTCACATGAGAAATCCAGAAATCAAATTTGTATTAGGGACAATATTTATAAGTCTATAAAAGGTATAAAAATAAGTCAAAATCTGCAGTTCATGCATATACCACTTTAAAACTGTGGTCAAGACAGAAATACAAGTATTTTTATAATTTTTATGATCTTGATGACAGAAATTTTTCCCACTACATTTCCTTTGAATTGATCATAAGATAGCGAGCATCTAACTCCATTGTCAAGTATTTCACCATATGACTATTGTTTTCAACATTTTTTCAAAAGATAGAAAAGCTGGGAACATAAAGTATATAATTCCATCTGCATCTACAGTCAAATCACTGCTGTACGAGTATTTCTTTTGAGAAATTGTACCCTACTCAAGCCAGAACAAAATTTAAACTACAATAGTTGCTTCAGTAATTTTCTCCCTCTTGTCATTTCTGCCTGATGTGAATCTACAGTATTTGAAGGATGCAAGCCCTGTGCACGAACAGCAGGCCACCTCTTCTTTGTGTGATGAGAACCACAATTTTGAGAAATGTGGTAGATTCTTGAAAAGACAGGTTGGAAACAGAATCTCATTTCCTCTTTCTTTGGCACCATTTTTGGTTATTAATTCTAAAGGAAGAATAACATTGGAGAAAAACAATAAATGGGAGGCACTCCAGACTGGCTTCTCTTTTCTTCTGAAGTTAATTAATGGCCAGGCTTGTGAAAACGACTAGGTGGCTGTAATGACATGAGTTTGGAAAAGTCACTTTCTGAAGTAAATGAAGTGTATTACATAGCTTTCAGATCCTATTATTACTAATTAACAGTGATAATATTCAAAATTATATTGAGCTTTATTAATGTCACCCAAAGATTTTACAAGTCCATAAATTAATGATACAAAATAACTACTCTATCAGTATTTTAAGAAGAATTATTTCCTGTTTTGACTTAGACTTGGTAATTTAATTACAGTTACATCAGAATAAAAACAAAATGTCATAATGTGGGCTAAAATGGGAATGTCTTCCAAATCCAAAATCTTATTACTTAAAATGTTTTTATCCTTTGCAATGATGTACAGCATTAGTGTCAGTAGAAAAGAGTAATTTTACAGTTCACTTATAAAATAATATACTGTTTTCCAGAACTATAGAGCATCTTCAGATGTTCAATATTATGCAAGCAATAAACTACAGAAGCAGCTCCCTTTAGAATAAACTGTCTTTATGAAAGAAGTGCACTAAACCATGTGGTAGATTATATAAAAGTAGTAGAGAAGTGCCCTGATACAAACTGAAATGCTAGATGTTTTAATAACATCAAAGGTTTTATCAGTGGTTTATTAATTTTAAATGACATAACCATGGAACTTGTTCATAAAAAGGAAAATATATGTGGCAATTATACACCCTGAGCCAAAACTCGTACGTAATGCACTATCCCCTCAAGAGAAGCAAACCAGTTACGTATGTTAGACATTGCCTTGCCAGTTTTTTCCGTGAAGTGGATACAGATTCAATTCATGACAGTTTAATCCAGTCTTTGCATTTCAGAAAAAATCCTCCAAACCCAAAACATGCCAATATACAGTTTAATTCTGCGTTATACTTCAGAGGGAAGAAGATGCTTACTATCTGTGAAAAGGTGATTAAAAAATCAGATGAGAGTAAAAAATGCCTTCCCACTGGACACTGATCGAGCTGCCCCCAAGTGGTGACCAGATACTGCTGGGGGAGAGCTGCTTTCCCTGTCCCAGTGCCCTGCCCTGCCCAGAGACCACAAACACTGCTTTTGTAGGTCAGTAGGCACATCCCTGCCTGTGCTTCCAGTATCTATGGGCCTGTTATCCATTAATTTGCCTAATATTTCTTTTTTTCTTTTTTTTTTTTT